>JASEVX010000003.1:10248019-10307490 GCA_031761405.1 Serripes groenlandicus
GATGGGATGTTTAAAACAAATCACACCGCTCATTACACTACACGTATATAATACGTCACAATGATGTTCACACATGTATGTGCATAACAGCTCGACTAATGTTATGCTCTCGTTTTCAGTGAGAAGATCATCACTACTGAGGTTATGGTGGGAATTGTAATCGCATGCATTGTTGTTGTTGTTTTAATAGCCATCGTTGTTTATCTTTGCTACCGGGCGAGTCAGAGGAAAAAGACGGGAGGTAAGTCCACTCGAATAGCTTTACGTCGAACAACGACATGTCGAATTTTTCTATAACTCAAATTTATACTTTTAACATCAACTCTACTTCTTATATCTAAAAAACACTTTTATCTTACACCTTAAACCCGCATCTACAGCAGGGGACATCTGCAAACATTTAGACAAAAACAGATATGGCTCAAAATGAGCAAGTTATCTATTTGACTCAATTTATTCAGTAATCATTGCCACAATCTTTATTCAACTATTAAACTGATTTAAGGCGAATATCTACAAGTCGAACATCGACAGTCGAATTTCTATGTACGAAGGTTGTTCCGAAATAGCGATGACAGTCAGGCTTTGCTAAGTACATGTATCCGTTACTCTTTACGGCAACATACTTCTGCGTTAAATTACATCCGACCTTATATACATTAATCTGGGTATTCCGCATATCAAGAACTTGTCACAAAGTTAAAACGGCCCCTTTAACTTCGAGATACAGACATTTGAGCCGATCCGCGAGAAAACCAACATTAAGGCCTCTGCGTAACATATTGACCCAGATCAGACTACGCAGTCCGCGCAGACTAATCCGGGCCGACGCATTCTGTACATTTTATTTCGGTTATATGTTTTAAAATAATTATATTCCTTTCTCTGTCAAATGCCCTCATCTACCGATCTTCATATAGACCAAGGTTGCCTAATATATCCATTACTTCTGAAGGAGATGATGATATTAGTATGAGAAAACTTTGCAAATTTTCCAATTTTAGCACTTTGTATTCTGGAATTATTTGAGCCGCCTCACGAAAAAACCAGCATTATGGATTCTGCGTAATGTATAGACCCCGATCAGCCTGCGCAGTCCGCACAGACTACTCCGGGCCGACACATTCCGTCTCAATGGGGTATATATACATGTATAGAGGAATGATTCCTGAAACAGAAAATCCACTGGAGGCGTAACGTGTCTGTCCGGGTTAGCCTGCGCGGCATGCATAGGTAGATCCGGGTCGATACATTACGCAGAATTCACGATATTGGTTTTCTCGTGGAACGGCTCATTTGGTTTGTTAGAATGTATTGTCATTTATACTCTTCTATTTGCAACGAAACTAACATTAAACCCTTTATCAATTCCATGTCAAACTTGAACCTGTTTTACTTTTCAGTTGTGTTAACGACAAGGCCCCAAGTACAGACGGTACATACAATTACCTATCACCATGGAGCTTACCCCCCGGGACAGCCTGGCGTCGTTCCCGGTCAGGGTTATCCCCCGGGTCAGACTTATACCCCGGGGCAGGCTTATCCCCCGGGTCAGGCGTATCCCCCAGGTCGGCCCTACTCTCCGCCACCAGCCTATGGAACAGTTTCTTCACATTCCCGTGCACCTGTTAAATCTTAATAAATGTTGTTATTTTTTTTTTAAATATTGTCTTCTTTAATGTATATGAGGAGAGTTGAAAGTGATGTGAGAAAAGAACGAAGGAATAGATGATATGGGCAATTTCTTATTATTAGCTTATATTACCTTTGCACGAAGTGCTAAAGCTGAGCTATTGTGATCACATGTTGTCCGGCGTCCGGCGTGCGTCGTCCATCGTGCGTCGTGCGTCGTCAACACTTGCCTTATTAACACTCTACAGCCTACATTTTTCATCATATATTCATGAAAGTTTATCAGAACATTCATCTCCATCAAATCTTGGACAAGTTCGAAACAGGGCCATATGAGGTCAAAAACTAGGTCACTATGTCAAATTGAAGGAAAATATTATTAACACTCTGGAGCATGTTGAAACTTGATCAGAATGTTTGTCTTGATGATATGTAGGTCAAGTTCGAATATGGGTAATATTGGGTCAGACACTAGGTCACTAGGCTAAATTGAAGTAAAATCTCGTTAACACTCTAGAGGCCGCATTTTTACTTTGAGCAAGTTGAAACTTTATTAGAATGTTTGTCTTGATGATATCTAGTCCATGTTCGAATATGGGTCATATTAGGTAAAAAGATAGGTCACTAGGCCAAATGAAGGAACATCTTGTAAACACTGGAGGTTTCATTTGAATCTTTGTCAGAATACTTGTATTGATATGTTTTGCATTAGAAATCACATTGCATAATTCAGGTGAGCGATCTAAGGCCATCATGGCTATCATGTTTTAGAATTGTTTTGAAACGTCGTCTTTATCAAGAGTATACAAGTTACACTCAAATACTGTATTGAACATGTCATCAGGGTCGACATCCACACAAAGGCGAAGGTTCACGAATAGCAAAGGTCGACCATATCTCGGGACTCAAAACTTTTTCTCAATCGATTCAGCGGTATTTCAGTTATATCAAGGCGGTGAGTGCACCTAACGCGTTTTACCGACTTTCGGGAAACAGAACTCCACACAGCATTATCCCTAGGTAACTCGTCACCTCACCACGATGGCTATTTAGCCCGAAGTGGTAAAAGAAGAATGACGCTAGTCACGATGACTTTAAACAATCGTAGGAAAGAATGGGGTTCGAACCCACGACATCTAGATCGATAACCCTCTTCGTTAACGAGTGCTATCGCGACTCTACTATTCCGAAACGAAGAGGATTTCCGATTCACTGATCTACTCGAAATCAATCACAGAGCAACTGAAATACGTCGGTGTTCAATGTTACTGTCCATCAGAAAATGTCCACTGTAAAATGGTGGTACATTAGAATAGGACATAGAGTCACTCAGTGCTAGTGGAAAAACTATAGAAGCATATCATGGACCGTCGTTAAATCACCGTTATAAATACTACTGACATTCAACTGAATAAAATATATTTCACAAGTGTATAACTGAATAGATAAATATATAACTGAATAGGTAAATATATAACTGAATAGATAAATATATAATTCAATAGATATAACTGAATAGATAAATATATAACTGAAATGATATTATAGATAACTATTTCTTTCTTGAAACGATCCTATTGTTTAATGGAAATACAACCTTTATCCCGCTGTATGCGACTTTCAATAACATTTCGAACGCCGTACGTCTAGGTTTTAAACTAGGTTTGCAAACAATGTAAACCAGGAGCATCATGCATATTCGTGCAGTCTAATATTGTTAGAATATTTTGTTTGTTAATCGTCTATCAGTAGCTAACAAAATATTCCGTAAAATAAACTTGCTAAAAAGCATTAATGATGATATCAGTCAGAGGTATCCAGCGACAGAAGGCTTAACACAGCGTGTGAGATAGATACGTCAAGAGTCGCCTGTGTCGAGAAATGTCAGTGAAGTTGTGACATTTGACACGGATTGCGGTAGAATTACCATTTTTAGATTCAATCACATCCATTATCCGAATACACAGAACGCGGATTGATCTTTTGGTGCAGTGAATAGTGCATTCATATTGCCATTTTAAACTACATGTACCGTAAAAGTGGAACCAGCTCGCTTTACAAATACACATATGAACGAGACGGAACCAGCACACACAGCATACAATGTACATCTCGTGATTGTCATCGGTCAAATATGTTGTTTATTCAAAATTGTCTTATTTCTCAACGATTATGAAGCAAATGTTTAAAGTAGACTCTTCCATGTCCAAACTCGGACGAAACTATTTTCATGTTATAGGATCTTTGGAATATCTTTATAACTTACAGCCAAACAATGCAGATTTCAGGTGAGACAGCTCGTCACGAGCTGCCTCACCTGAATTTGTATTGTTTGCAAAAACCTCAATATTGCCTTTGGCGCTGAAAGAGTTAATCAGTTACGACAATAACATGGTACAAAGATATAGTTGTAATCAAGCTCAAGCTCGTTAGAATTAGACCCAAATACTTCCCTGTACGTATATTGGATCTGACTACAACGTCTCGAATTGACCATATTCACTTAAATATTTATGAGCAGGTGCTTGTTTATTTGTCCAATGAACTCGCACGATACAACCAATGCTAGGTTCTATTGGTGATATTTTCTTTGCGCTTCAAGATATGGTTTTATGTATTTGTTTACATGGTATAATATCCAACGAAAGCAGGAAATCAAATTTTTCAAATATTTCTATACCACACAAACCTAGGTTTTGTGGCTGAATCGGCTATTGAGCATAACATAGATCTTCGAAAAGAAAAACAATAAGAAACGTATCATATATTTTGGATTCATTTGTCAAATGTACATAGAAATGATTGAACTTCATGTTTATGCATTATTCTCAGTTTTTGGCAACCAGTTTCATGATTTTTCAAACAGTTTGACTTTAACCAGGGACACTATATGTAATATAGTGTCCCTGCTTTAACCAACCATCTTTTCAAACGCCACACAATTGACCTTTTTTTTCGTTTACTCGGAAGCTTTTTATACACTTGCTTTGCCCTTCAGGATATGATTTATGTACTTATTTACAAACTATGACATACAATGAAAGCAAATAAGCAAATACTTGGACAGATAGGCAATTATTTTCAAATAAATTTCAATTTTCCTGTGCTAGCAAACCAAGACCCAGACAAATATAAGAAACGTATTAAGGTTTTGCTGTATAACATTTTAAAATATATTACTAAACTTCATGTTTATGCATGTTTTGGGCCATTTACCAATCAGATATGGGTAAAAATAGCTTGAAAACATATTTTCATGAAAACATGTAAACTCGGCTAAAACTTAAATGCTGAATGCCCCACATGAACCTTAAGTCCATTCCAGGCAACCAGTTTTATCAGTTTCCAAGCAAGTTGACAGTATCCCAACCCAAAGTGAAACCAGAGTGCTTCAAACTTTGCAGATGACACACAATTCATTATTTTGACCCCGAAGCTCTTTCAGTCCCATACACCAATTAAATTACCTCCTTGTTTCCATTTAAATCAACAAGTTTCAACCCTCAATTGTCATATATTGTGCATATTTAGCTCACCTGATCACGAAGTGCTCAAGGTAAGTTATTGTGATCGCTCTTTTTCCATCGTAAGTCGTAAGTCGTCCGTTGTAAGTCGTAAGTCGTCCGTCTTGCGTCGTTTGTCGTGCGTCGTGCGCCGTCCGTCGTGCGTCGTGCGCCGTCCGTCGTGCGTCGTGCGCCGTCCGTCGTGCGTCAACCGTCAACAACTTCTCCTATGTTACCAGTGGGTCAATTGTGATGAAACTTCACACAGAGCATCCTCTCAATGACCTCACCAAAATTACTTCATTTTCTTTATCAGTGCAGAATTTTGGTTTCCATGGCCGCCAGAAGAGAGAAAAAATCTCCTCCCAAAACGGTTGGCCGATTTCAAAATAATGTTGTAGAAATGTTCCTTAGCGGACCTTCTTTCAGATTCCTTGAAGACATGTTGATTTGTCGAAAAACATGGCCACCAGGGGGCGGTGTTGTTTTGCCGTATATGGCTATAGTGAAATCTTTAAAAATCTCCCTATTCAAAGGTAACTGTCCGATTTTCAAATAAATTTATTTATGTTATTATTATACGTGTAAGTGAGCGGTGCTCCAGGAATACCACCATTAGTGTTATTATTATACGTGTAAATGAGCGGTGCTCCAGGAATACCACCATTAGCATTATTATTATTCGTGTAAATGAGCGGTGCTCCAGAAATACCACTCTTAGTGTTATTATTATACGTGTAAATGAGCGGTGTTACAGGAATACCACTCTTAGTGTTATTATTATACGTGTAAATGAGCGGTGTTTCAGGAATACCACTCTTAGTGTTATTATTATACGTGTAAATGAGCGGTGTTTCAGGAATACCACTCTTAGTGTTATTATTATACGTGTAAATGAGCGGTGCTCCAGGAATACCACCATTAGTGTTATTATTATACGTGTAAATGAGCGGTGCTCCAGGAATACCACAATTAGTGTTATTATTATACGTGTAAATGAGCGGTGTTTCAGGAATACCACTCTTAGTGTTATTATTATACGTGTAAATGAGCGGTGCTCCAGGAATACCACCATTAGCGTTATTATTATACGTGTAAATGAGCGGTGTTTCAGGAATACAACCATTAGTGTTATTATTATACGTGTAAATGAGCGGTGCTCCAGAAATATCACTCTTAGTGTTATTATTATACGTGTATATGAGCGGTGCTCAAAGGAATACCACCATTAGCGTCATTATTATACGTGTAAATGAGCGGTGCTCCAGGAATACCACTCTTAGTGTTATTATTATACGTGTAAATGAGTGGTGTTTCAGGAATACCACCATTATCGTTATTATTATACGTGTAAATGAGTGGTGTGTCAGGAATACCATCATTAGAGTTATTATTATACGTGTAAATGAGTGGTGTTTCAGGAATACCACTCTTAGTGTTATTATTATACGTGTAAATGAGCGGTGTTTCAGGAATACCACCATTAGCGTTATTATTATACGTGTAGATGAGTGGTGTTTCAGGAATACCACCATTAGCGTTATTATTATACGTGTAAATGAGCGGTGTTTCAGGAATACCACCATTAGTGTTATTATTATACGTGTAAATGAGCGGTGCTCCAGAAATATCACCATTAGTGTTATTATTATACGTGTAAATGAGCGGTGCTCAAAGGAATACCACCATTAGCGTCATTATTATACGTGTAAATGAGCGGTGCTCCAGGAATACCACTCTTAGTGTTATTATTATACGTGTAAATGAGTGGTGTTTCAGGAATACCACCATTAGCGTTATTATTATACGTGTAAATGAGCGGTGCTCAAAGGAATACCACTCTTAGTGTTATTATTATACGTGTAAATGAGCGGTGCTCCAGAAATATCACTCTTAGTGTTATTATTATACGTGTATATGAGCGGTGCTCAAAGGAATACCACCATTAGCGTCATTATTATACGTGTAAATGAGCGGTGCTCCAGAAATATCACTCTTAGTGTTATTATTATACGTGTAAATGAGCGGTGCTCAAAGGAATACCATCATTATCGTCATTATTATACGTGTAAATGAGCGGTGCTCCAGGAATACCACTCTTAGTGTTATTATTATACGTGTAAATGAGTGGTGTTTCAGGAATACCATCATTAGCGTTATTATTATACGTGTAAATGAGTGGTGTTTCAGGAATACCACTCTTAGTGTTATTATTATACGTGTAAATGAGCGGTGCTCCAGGAATACCACCATTAGTGTTATTATTATACGTGTAAATGAGCGGTGTTTCAGGAATACCACCATTAGTGTTATTATTATACGTGTAAGTGAGCGGTGTTTCAGGAATACCACCATTAGTGTTATTATTATACGTGTAAATGAGCGGTGCTCCAGGAATACCACCATTAGTGTTATTATTATACGTGTAAATGAGCGGTGTTTCAGGAATACCACCATTAGTGTTATTATTATACGTGTAAGTGAGCGGTGTTTCAGGAATACCACCATTAGTGTTATTATTATACGTGTAAATGAGCGGTGCTCCAGGAATACCACTCTTAGTGTTATTATTATACGTGTAAATGAGTGGTGTTTCAGGAATACCACCATTATCGTTATTATTATACGTGTAAATGAGTGGTGTTTCAGGAATACCACCATTAGTGTTATTATTATACGTGTAAATGAGCGGTGTTTCAGGAATACCACCATTAGTGTTATTATTATACGTGTAAGTGAGCGGTGTTTCAGGAATACCACCATTAGTGTTATTATTATACGTGTAAATGAGCGGTGCTCCAGGAATACCACTCTTAGTGTTATTATTATACGTGTAAATGAGTGGTGTTTCAGGAATACCACCATTATCGTTATTATTATACGTGTAAATGAGTGGTGTTTCAGGAATACCATCATTAGCGTTATTATTATACGTGTAAATGAGTGGTGTTTCAGGAATACCACTCTTAGTGTTATTATTATACGTGTAAATGAGCGGTGTTTCAGGAATACCACCATTAGCGTTATTATTATACGTGTAAATGAGTGGTGTTTCAGGAATACCACCATTAGCGTTATTATTATACGTGTAAATGAGTGGTGTTTCAGAAATACCACTCTTAGTGTTATTATTATACGTGTAAATGAGCGGTGCTCCAGGAATACCACCATTAGCGTTATTATTATATGTGTAAATGAGCGGTGTTTCAGGAATACCACTCTTAGTGTTATTATTATACGTGTAAATGAGTGGTGTTTCAGGAATACCACCATTAGCGTTATTATTATACGTGCAAATGAGTGGTGTTTCAGGAATACCACTCTTAGTGTTATTATTATACGTGTAAATGAGCGGTGCTCCAGGAATACCACCATTAGCGTTATTATTATACGTGTAAATGAGTGGTGTTTCAGGAATGCCACTCTTAGTGTTATTATTATACGTGTAAATGAGCGGTGTTTCAGGAATACCACCATTAGCGTTATTATTATACGTGTAAATGAGTGGTGTTTTAGGAATACCACTCTTAGTGTTATTATTATACGTGTAAATGAGCGGTGCTCCAGGAATACCACTCTTAGTGTTATCATTATACGTGTAAATGAGCGGTGTTTCAGGAATACTACTCTTAGTGTTATTATTATACGTGTAAATGAGCGGTGTTACAGGAATACCACCATTATCGTTATTATTATACGTGTAAATGAGCGGTGCTCCAGGAATACAACCATTAGCGTTATTATTATACGTGTAAATGAGCGGTGCTACAGGAATACCACTCTTAGTGTTATTATTATACGTGTAAATGAGCGGTGCTCCAGGAATACCACCATTAGTGTTATTATTATACGTGTAAATGAGTGGTGTTTCAGGAATACCACCATTAGTGTTATTATTATACGTGTAAATGAGCGGTGCTCCAGGAATACCACCATTAGTGTTATTATTATACGTGTAAATGAGCGGTGTTTCAGGAATACCACCATTAGTGTTATTATTATACGTGTAAGTGAGCGGTGTTTCAGGAATACCACCATTAGTGTTATTATTATACGTGTAAATGAGCGGTGCTCCAGGAATACCACCATTAGTGTTATTATTATACGTGTAAATGAGCGGTGTTTCAGGAATACCACCATTAGTGTTATTATTATACGTGTAAGTGAGCGGTGTTTCAGGAATACCACCATTAGTGTTATTATTATACGTGTAAATGAGCGGTGCTCCAGGAATACCACTCTTAGTGTTATTATTATACGTGTAAATGAGTGGTGTTTCAGGAATACCACCATTATCGTTATTATTATACGTGTAAATGAGTGGTGTTTCAGGAATACCACCATTAGTGTTATTATTATACGTGTAAATGAGCGGTGTTTCAGGAATACCACCATTAGTGTTATTATTATACGTGTAAGTGAGCGGTGTTTCAGGAATACCACCATTAGTGTTATTATTATACGTGTAAATGAGCGGTGCTCCAGGAATACCATCTCTTAGTGTTATTATTATACGTGTAAATGAGTGGTGTTTCAGGAATACCACCATTATCGTTATTATTATACGTGTAAATGAGTGGTGTTTCAGGAATACCATCATTAGCGTTATTATTATACGTGTAAATGAGTGGTGTTTCAGGAATACCACTCTTAGTGTTATTATTATACGTGTAAATGAGCGGTGTTTCAGGAATACCACCATTAGCGTTATTATTATACGTGTAAATGAGTGGTGTTTCAGGAATACCACCATTAGCGTTATTATTATACGTGTAAATGAGTGGTGTTTCAGGAATACCACTCTTAGTGTTATTATTATACGTGTAAATGAGCGGTGCTCCAGGAATACCACCATTAGCGTTATTATTATATGTGTAAATGAGCGGTGTTTCAGGAATACCACTCTTAGTGTTATTATTATACGTGTAAATGAGTGGTGTTTCAGGAATACCACCATTAGCGTTATTATTATACGTGCAAATGAGTGGTGTTTCAGGAATACCACTCTTAGTGTTATTATTATACGTGTAAATGAGCGGTGCTCCAGGAATACCACCATTAGCGTTATTATTATACGTGTAAATGAGTGGTGTTTCAGGAATGCCACTCTTAGTGTTATTATTATACGTGTAAATGAGCGGTGTTTCAGGAATACCACCATTAGCGTTATTATTATACGTGTAAATGAGTGGTGTTTCTGGAATACCACTCTTAGTGTTATTATTATACGTGTAAATGAGCGGTGCTCCAGGAATACCACTCTTAGTGTTATCATTATACGTGTAAATGAGCGGTGTTTCAGGAATACTACTCTTAGTGTTATTATTATACGTGTAAATGAGCGGTGTTACAGGAATACCACCATTATCGTTATTATTATACGTGTAAATGAGCGGTGCTCCAGGAATACAACCATTAGCGTTATTATTATACGTGTAAATGAGCGGTGCTACAAGAATACCACTCTTAGTGTTATTATTATACGTGTAAATGAGCGGTGGTCCAGGAATACCACCATTAGTGTTATTATTATACGTGTAAATGAGTGGTGTTTCAGGAATACCACCATTAGTGTTATTATTATACGTGTAAATGAGCGGTGCTCCAGGAATACCACCATTAGTGTTATTATTATACGTGTAAATGAGCGGTGTTTCAGGAATACCACCATTAGTGTTATTATTATACGTGTAAATGAGCGGTGTTTCAGGAATACCACTCTTAGTGTTATTATTATACGTGTAAATGAGCGGTGCTCCAGAAATATCACTCTTAGTGTTATTATTATACGTGTAAATGAGCGGTGCTCAAAGGAATACCACCATTAGCGTCATTATTATACGTGTAAATGAGCGGTGCTCCAGAAATATCACTCTTAGTGTTATTATTATACGTGTAAATGAGTGGTGTTTCAGGAATACCACTCTTAGTGTTATTATTATACGTGTAAATGAGCGGTGTTTCAGGAATACCACTCTTAGTGTTATTATTATACGTGTAAATGAGCGGTGCTCCAGAAATATCACTCTTAGTGTTATTATTATACGTGTAAATGAGCGGTGCTCAAAGGAATACCACCATTAGCGTCATTATTATACGTGTAAATGAGCGGTGCTCCAGAAATATCACTCTTAGTGTTATTATTATACGTGTAAATGAGTGGTGCTCAAAGGAATGAGTGGTGTTATATATTATATATATATATATATAATGAGTGGTGTTTCAGGAATACCACCATTATCGTTATTATTATACGTGTAAATGAGCGGTGTTTCAGGAATACCACTCTTAGTGTTATTATTATACCTGTAAATGAGTGGTGCTCCAGAAATATCACTTTTAGTGTTATTATTATACGTGTAAATGAGCGGTGTTTCAGGAATACCATCATTAGCGTTATTATTATACGTGTAAATGAGCGGTGTTTCAGGAATACCATCATTAGCGTTATTATTATACGTGTAAATGAGCGGTGTTTCAGGAATACCACTCTTAGTGTTATTATTACATTTGAAGACGAGTGGTGCTCCTCGAGGAATACCACCCTTAACGTTATCATTACACGTGCATATAAGCGGTGCTCCAGGAATACCAACCGTAGAGTCATTATAACATGTGTAAATGAGCGATGCTCAAGGAATACCAACATTAGCGTTATCATTACACGTGAAAATAGGCCGATGCTTCAGGAATACCAATCTCAGCGTTATTATTATACATGTAAGTGAGCGGTGCTCAACGACTACCACCCTTAGCGTTATTATTACATGTGTACATGAGCAGTGCTCAGGAAATACCAACCATAGCGTTATTAGTTTTAATTAGCGGTGCTCAAGGAATACCACTCTTAGCTTTATCATTACACGTGGAAATAGGTGGTGCTTCCGGAATACCAATCTTAGTGTTATTATTTCATGTGAATATGAGTGATGATCAAGGATTACCAACCTTAGCTAATTAGTATACGTGTACACGAGCGCTGCTCAAGGAATAGCACCTTACTGTTATTAGTATACGTGTACATGAGCGGTTCACTAGAATGCACGTGAAGATGAGTGTTGGTCCAGGAAGACCACCCTTACCGTTATTAATATACGTGAAGATAAGCGCTGCTCAAGGAATACCAACATTAGCGTATTAATTAAACGTGTAGATGAGCGGTGCTCCAGGAATACCAACATTAGCGTATTAATTACACGTCTAGATGAGCGCTGCTCAAGGAATACCAACATTAGCGTATTAATTTCACGTGTAGATGAGCGCTGCTCAAGGAATACCAACATTAGCGTATTAAATACACGTGTTGATGAGCGATGCTCCAGGAACACCAACATTAGCGTATTAATTACACGTGTAGATGAGCGGTGCTCAAGGAATACCAACCTTAGCGTATTAATTACACGTGTAGATGAGCGGTGCTCCAGGAATACCAACATTAGCGTATTAATTACACGTGTAGATGAGCGGTGCTCCAGGAATACCAACATTAGCGTATTAATTACACGTGTAGATGAGCGGTGCTCCAGGAGTACCAACATTAGCGTATTAATTACACGTGTAGATGAGCGGTGCTCCAGGAATACCAACAATAGCGTATTCATTACACGTGTAGATGAGCGGTGCTCCAGGAATACCAACATTAGCGTATTAATTACACGTGTAGATGAGCCGTGCTCCAGGAATACCAACATTAGCGTATTAATTACACGTGTAGATGAGCGGTGCTCCAGGAATACCAACCTTAGCGTATTAATTACACGTGTAGATCATCGGTGCTCCAGGAATACCAACCTTTGCGTAATTATCACACGTGAAGATTAACACTCGGCCACATCTATTATATTGGATTAAGATAGACAATGTTTTTTAAGTATATATTTATGAGAAGCCTTTTATGACACATGGGTGAATACGAATGTAGAGCCAGATCAACCACTCAGATGTACAGGTTTGATCTAGATCTGCTCTCGTCGCTAATGTCATAGGATGATCGGTTTTCGCACAGCTAGGATAATGACTATGCTATTTTGCGATAACAATTAAAAAAGAACCAGAAATTGTGGGTGATATAATCACAATATACTTTTTACATAACGAGACGTAACCCTCTATAGTTGAAAACATTTTTATAAAAGGGACAAATATATTCGTTATGAGCGAGATCTCCTTTTGCTACAACAATGTTTCCAAAAGTCGTCTGCTGCAGATGCATCTTAATGAGGGAAATGGTTAAAGACCACATTTTTAGATAATTAGATTACGCGCTGTTTAATTCAATACTTGTTATTTTTGTAACAATGTACATAACGCAAACTCGAAACTTAGCCAATTAATATTTCTTAAGATCATGTTATGTTTTCAAAACAGTTCTCTTTCCCTGTTACCTCCTCTTTAAACCATCTTCAGCTGGGGGTACGCGTCTAGCGTTTATTGATACTGCAGTCTGGACATGTCAACTGTGTAGCTATAAATGAATTTCACTGTGCATTCTCGTCTGGTCCATCGCTGTGTGCGTGTGTGTATGAATAGGACTTGCTCGCCTTTGTCAAGACTCGACCCCATTGATTAATACATAACATCATTGTTAATGTTCGATAGACAATAGATGTACACTTCGGTATTGAATATTGCATTGTGCACGATTACCGGTCCCCGTCACTCGTAGAATGTTCCTAGGACAGTGTCCTGAAGTAGTAACGATACTTTAAACAACATCTGCATTCGTTGTATTTTACGATTGTAAGGTGCATTTGCCTCCAATGAAGAACAAGATCACCCTGCACATTCTGAAGTCTAATCTTAATCTATAATTTTCGCTACAAGTGTATTATTATTGAAATACAAAACAATCCATAAAGATGTAAGAATTTATCGAAAGCCTGGGATGACGATTGCATAGTAAGAAAGTCAGCGGGATGAGGGTTGCTTCAATGTACACTACGAACACGTGGACTGCGTTTATGTGCCGTATATTCAACCAACCTAAACGTAATAAGTACACGTGAGGGAAAGGGCTGCCTACATATCTACACTAAGCGAAAACCAACCTTAACGTAATAAGAACACGTGAGGGAAACGGCTGCCTACATATCTACACTAAGCGAAAACCAACCTTAACGTAATAAGAACACGTGAGGGAAACGGCTGCCTACATATCTACACTAAGCGAAAACCAACCGTAACGTAATAAGAACACGTGAGGGAAACGGCTGCCTACATATCTACACTAAGCGAAAACCAACCTTAACGTAATAAGTACACGTGAGGGAAAGTTCTTCCTACATATCCATACTAAGCAAAAACCAACCTAAACGTAATAAGTACACGTGAGGGAAACGGCTGCCTACATATCTACACTAAGCGAAAACCAACCGTAACGTAATAAGAACACGTGAGGGAAACGGCTGCCTACATATCTACACTAAGCGAAAACCAACCTTAACGTAATAAGTACACGTGAGGGAAAGTTCTTCCTACATATCCATACTAAGCGAAAACCAACCTAAACGTAATAAGTACACGTGAGGGAAAGTGCTGCCTACATATCCACACTAAGCGAAAACCAACCTAAACGTAATAAGTACACGAGAGGGAAAGTTCTGCCTACATATCCACATAAGCAAAAAAACCAACCGTAACGTAATAAGTACACGTGAGGGAAAGTGCTGCCTACATATCCACACTAAGCGAAAACCAACCTAAACGTAATAAGTACACGAGAGGGAAAGTTCTGCCTACATATCCACATAAGCAAAAAAAACAACCGTAACGTAATAAGAACACGTGAGGGAAAGTTCTGCCTACATATCCACATAAGCAAAAAAACCAACCGTAACGTAATAAGTACACGTGAGGGAAAGTGCTGCCTACATATCTACTCTAAGCGAAAACCAACCGTAACGTAATAAGAACACGTGAGGGAAAGTGCTGTCTACATGTCCACACTAAGCGAAAACCAACCTTAACGTAATAAGTACACGTGAGGGAAAGTGCTGTCTACATATCTACACTAAGCGAAAACCAACCTAAACGTAATAAGAACACGTGAGGGAAACGGCTGCCTACATATCTACACTAAGCGAAAACCAACCTTAACGTAATAAGTACACGTGAGGGAAAGTTCTGCCTACATATCCACATAAGCAAAAAAACCAACCGTAACGTAATAAGTACACGTGAGGGAAACGGCTGCCTACATATCTACACTAAGCGAAAACCAACCTTAACGTAATAAGAACACGTGAGGGAAACGGCTGCCTACATATCTACACTAAGCGAAAACCAACCTTAACGTAATAAGTACACGTGAGGGAAAGTTCTGCCTACATATCCATACTAAGCGAAAACCAACCTAAACGTAATAAGTACACGAGAGGGAAAGTTCTGCCTACATATCCACATAAGCAAAAAAACCAACCGTAACGTAATAAGTACACGTGAGGGAAACGGCTGCCTACATATCTACACTAAGCGAAAACCAACCGTAACGTAATAAGTACACGTGAGGGAAAGTGCTGCCTACATATCTACACTAAGCGAAAACCAACCTTAACGTAATAAGTACACGTGAGGGAAAGTGCTGCCTACATATCTACACTAAGCGAAAACCAACCGTAACGTAATAAGTACACGTGAGGGAAAGTGCTGCCTACATATCTACACTAAGCGAAAACCAACCTTAACGTAATAAGTACACGTGAGGGAAAGTGCTGCCTACATATCTACACTAAGCGAAAACCAACCTTAACGTAATAAGTACACGTGAGGGAAAGTGCTGCCTACATATCTACACTAAGCGAAAACCAACCTAAACGTAATAAGTACACGTGAGGGAAAGTTCTGCCTACATATCTACACTAAGCGAAAACCAACCTTAACGTAATAAGAACACGTGAGGGAAACGGCTGCCTACATATCTACACTAAGCGAAAACCAACCTAAACGTAATAAGTACACGTGAGGGAAAGTTCTGCCTACATATCTACACTAAGCGAAAACCAACCTTAACGTAATAAGAACACGTGAGGGAAACGGCTGCCTACATATCTACACTAAGCGAAAACCAACCTTAACGTAATAAGTACACGTGAGGGAAACGGCTGCCTACATATCTACACTAAGCGAAAACCAACCTAAACGTAATAAGTACACCTGAGGGAAAGTGCTGCCTACATATCCATACTAAGCGAAAACCAACCTTAACGTAATAAGTACACGTGAGGGAAACGGCTGCCTACATATCCATACTAAGCGAAAACCAACCTTAACGTAATAAGTACACGTGAGGGAAAGTGCTGCCTACATATCCATTCTAAGCGAAAACCAACCGTAACGTAATAAGTACACGTGAGGGAAAGTGCTGCCTACATATCCATACTAAGCGAAAAGCAACCTTAACGTAATAAGTACACGTGAGGGAAACGGCTGCCTACATATCCATACTAAGCGAAAACCAACCGTAACGTAATAAGTACACGTGAGGGAAAGTGCTGCCTACATATCCATACTAAGCGAAAACCAACCTTAACGTAATAAGTACACGTGAGGGAAACGGCTGCCTACATATCCATACTAAGCGAAAACCAACCGTAACGTAATAAGTACACGTGAGGGAAACGGCTGCCTACATATCTACTCTAAGCGAAAACCAACCGTAACGTAATAAGTACACGTGAGGGAAAGTGCTGCCTACATATCTACAATAAGCGAAAACCAACCTTAACGTAATAAGTACACGTGAGGGAAACGGCTGTATACATGTCCACACTAAGGATCTAAATGACAACTTCTTTACAGACGATTCTTCTAACTATGTATGACTTATTGGCGAACAGTGCAGAGCCATATCAGTCTGTGCGGATATTTTGTCAAGACACGTCAAGTCGGATGCTTTCTGGACTATACGAAGTAGACTCTAATCAGACTGTAAGTTGATCTGGGTATTTACTGATCAATACGTCACTGATCGTCCATATTCCTGTTTAGCGTAGCTCAATGTCCTTTGAGTGGTGGAGTTTTATACCATCTAAACACTTGAATCTGTTTATTTCGAATTAACAGATTAGTGTTCATACTCACTATTGGCACAGCTGACTTATTTTAACCCTTTGCCACATACAACAAATCTGAAGCAGACAGACTTTACAAAAAACCGATGACAGTGATGATGCTAAATAGTGAAATGCGTAATTAATTACCCTCTCCCACATACAACAAATCTGCAGCAGACGACTTTGAAAACATCTAGGCAAAAACATGGAAAATCCTGCTAAATGAAGGTATATTTATTGAAAAAGTCGTAACAAAAGGAGAAATTTATTTTTTTGACTAATTTCTTCTTTTGTCCTAGAAAGGGTCTATATGTGGGAAAGGGTTAATAGAGTTGAAAGAATTTTCACTTTTCAATTTTTCCTTTTGGCACAATGTTTAATTGTATTTCGTATGAATTTAAAGTTTACTTTATCATTTTCAAGGTATACCCACCCCCAAGGTATTTCATTTCAGGGCTCATTTTGTTGTGTTTTATTATAAACAAAACGATAATCTAGACACTCAAGGATATCATAACTGTACTACAACCCAATAATACCGGATATATTTAGTGGATTTATTGACAATTAATTAAAGGTAACAATGCAGGGATTCACAGCACGATTTTTCACAATAGCTGTCGTTTGGTGTTTTACATTAGGTAAGACAACATACATATTCACCTGAACCTGTTATGTTTATAAAACATTTATTTATGTATTAATCAGATAAGGTGATTATTTCAAATTACAGAGTCCTTATTTGATACATAAACTCCACGTTGTGTGTACTAAACAGAATTGTCTCAGTGAGACGATTCTTTTGAATACCCACAAGATAGGTTTTGGTTGAGTCATAAGAGAATTAAAAGCTGGGAAAAGACCAATTTACACCTCCTTATCTTTTCATGTTGTGTTAAGTAAATAATACTGCTTTATTAACCCTTATTTCGAGATGTTTGATTTGTTAGCTTTGATACATATTGGATACATGGGGGTTTGGTAAGACTTGAAGACATTCACTAAACAATTGATTCGTTTTGGGCAAATTCAAAAAAGGAAATCGAAAGATCATCGATGTAAAATGAGAGCGCTCGTTCCCTGTGTCATTTCACAATGTTTGATAAGTTGTCTACTGCAGAGACATCAAAAGTCTTCCTAAATAGCAATATCAAAATTAATTGTAGATTTTCTGATTTTCCTATTATACTCCCGTCAGACCGGGTTAGCGTGTTTACTGCGCTGTTACGGCGACGGAAATTGGCCCACAGAGCGCGTCAATGTCACCATAAGCGTGGTATAAGCGTGGTGGAAACGCCAGACATCGTGCTGTGGTCACCATGGTCGCCAATGATCGCCGAGTCACGGCGTTTGATTTGAGCATGTTCAAAACAAACGCCATGGTTCGGCGATCTGACCTGTAACGTGGTGAGAACACGGTGAGGTTGCAAAGGTCATCACACGAGCAGTACACGCGTGTCAAAGACGCTGCGAAAATGGTAAAATTTGCAACGGCGACCTTATAGCGTCATCACCACGACCATCGCGTGTCTGCCACGACCCCACCACGCGTTCGGAGTCGGCGGTGTTAGAGCAATAATACAATTATTTCATCACTGTTGTGCGATTGAATCACGTCCCCATGGGGCTCCCACTCTTAATAGGACCATGACTTGGTTAATATCTGGCTCTAAGCTCCTATGACGACCACGCTTTTCATTCATATGCAACCTGCTATACAAACTGGCGATTGAAAGTTCATACATCAGACATGTCCGAAAATCTGATCAGCTTGTATAGTCGCCGTGATCAGAAACACCGTGAGGTCGCCGTGCAGTCGCGATACACGTAGAAGACGCGTGGTGAGAACCCCATTAAGGTGGTAACAGCGCCGCGGGATCGTCGGTGAACGCCTTTGCCAATACCATATATTTCAATAGAAACGCGATAAGCGCGAAGAGGTCGTGGCGGGCGGGCCGTGAGAACGCACAGGTCGCGGTAAGAGGGCAACTTTTTTTCAAGTTTGTAATTTGTTTTTCCTTTTTCTCGCATTGTGCTTACGTTTGTCGGCGATCTTGTACATTTTCTGGTCGCCGTACGGTCGCAGATGGTCGCCATCCAGTCTGACGGGGCTATAAGGGGTTTAAATAGAATATGATGTACATGTACATAGTGTCCCTCCGTGTGAAAACTTTACTATCCGTACATGTATTTGATTCGCATTTATATACATTTTCAAAACTTTTTGAATGATCACTTTAAATATATAGTACGTGTTTATATTCTTATATCACGATATTTTTCTGATACTTAAATCATATTCCTATAACTTTTTGAAGACTGGTAGTTACGCCGACTTGTAATTCAGTATTTAGTATATTCTTCAAATTTAGAATAAGAACGTAAATAAACGACGTCGTGCGAAAGACGGTTGTTTTAAAAATCTCGAACAATGAAGACTCACATACACATAGTATCACCAGAGTCTTCACTGTCCGTTTATACTTAGAAGAGCTATTAATGTTAAAGGTGCTGACGATAACAACAATTAATTATTGAAACTTCTGCAAATATTGCTAATAGTGTCAACAAACTAAGTAATAAATAGTTCAAAACTATTTGGGCAATAAACGGTTGGAAAATCATTAAAGCAATTTTTCTTACTTGGTATGTCTACCTAGCAGACATGAAGCATGAACTATCACTATTTAGATGTTAGTTGTACCGGAAAGTGAAATTATTACTCTAATTCTATCCCAGAATTACGACTCTCATATTTCAAGACAACTTCTGAACAGTTTTAAAACTTTGACTATACTATCTATAAACCGGAGTTCGGCCCCTTTAACACGAGATAGAAACACTAGAATTGTAGCCGTTGTATTTCACTCCCACGCCCCCGTTCTATGACGTCATGCCGGGATGCATCAAAATCTGAGCCGTTCCATGAGGAAACCAACATTATGAACTCTGCGTAATATATCGACCCATATCAGTCCGCGCAGTCCGCGCAGGCTAATCCGGGCCGACATATTCCGTCTCAGGGCGATAGAGGTATAGAGTAATGATTCCTGAAACAGATAATCCACAGTATGCGAAAGGTGTCTGTCCGGGTTAGCCTGTGAGGCATGCTTAGGCTTGTCCGGTCGATACTTTACGCAGAGTCTACAATGTTGGTTTTCTCGCGGGACGGCTCATATCAATATATCTGCGTAATGTATCGACCAGATCAGCCTGCGCTGTCCGCGCAGACTGATCCGGCCGACACATTCCGTCTAAGGGGGGATAGATAGAGTAGTGATTCCTGAAACAGAAAATCCACAGGAGGCGAAAAGTGTCTGTCCGGGTAAGTCTGCGCGGCATGCTAAGGCTGATCCGGGTCGATACTTTACGCAGAGTCTACAATGTTGGTTTTCTCGTGGGACGGTTCATTCTTCTTCTATTTTCGTTGGACGCGGTATCAGGCGGTATCAGTTCGATAAAGTGTATATTTTCCTGATCGAATGAGTTTTATTGTAGATTTAGTGGAGGGTGCTACACGGTGCTGTAGTAACAGACGAGGGAGTTGTTATTCTTGTTCATCAAGAAATTACTGCTGCAACAGCCAGAGCTATCCTTGCTGGTAAAGGACAAGTATTTTTCTTTCATCTTTTTGCTCATTGTGGTTATTATTTCCGATTAAACTCATTTGAAAGTAAATGTTGGACAAATCAATATAGATAGAGAGAGATAGAGAGACACCCCCACCCCCACACACAAACACACACACTTATATATATATAGAAAGAGAGAATGAAAGAAAGAAAGAGAGAGAGTTATTTTCAAATTGAG
The DNA here is from genome assembly GCA_031761405.1 of Serripes groenlandicus. NCBI lineage: Eukaryota > Metazoa > Mollusca > Bivalvia > Cardiida > Cardiidae > Serripes > Serripes groenlandicus. The sequence continues at coordinate 10,269,015 of JASEVX010000003.1, forward strand.
CGATGCTTTGCGAACACAAAACTTAAGGCTTGTGAGACCAGTGTAGATCAGTCGGCGCATCCACAGTATGTATTGTTTATAAGTAACAGAAGGCTTAAAAGAACAACGTCGTTAACCACTATGCATTGGGATGTGCACACTATATGAATGGCGTTGACGAAAAGCAATCCGTAGGGCATATTCGACGAGTTTATGTTCAATCTAGCTTTGCCAGGTTCGTTAATTAGTCAAACACAGTTTGAGTAAGATTTATAACTTGTCTGAGATCGCACGAAAGCGCAAACAGATCTTCATCTTCACTGGCAATATTGGTATTTCCTGAACATGGATTTATTTACCTACACATCTACCCTTACCTTCTTTGTTCTGAAATAAAGTCCATTTTATGTATAACCATAACCATATTTACAAATATAATTTATGTTCTGGAAAATACAATACGCATTTTCGTCAAAGATATTCTGATAAGACAATTGTAATTAATTTAGTTGTATTATGATAAATGTTATCACTATAGGATGTGTACATGTATAAGCATAAACTGTCGAGTAATGCTATGTTTTCGTTTCAGTGAGAGTACTAGCCTGACTACTGGTGCTATTGTGGGAATTGTGATCTCCCTTATTTTTGTAGTTGTAATAATAGCTATCGTAGTTTTTCTTTTCTATCGGGCTAGTCAGAGGAAAAAGACGGGAGGTAAGAATAGCTATTCGTCGAACAACAACATGTCGAAATCTTCTTGTAACTCCTCCAAACTATCATGGACTATCGTGATAACCGTTATACTTTGTTTACTATAAATTACACTTTACAGTACGGGAGTACAGCCTGGCCTTGTAAACTGTATGTTACTCTCTTCAATGACGTGATAACAGTCAAGCTCTGCTTAATATATCTTACTCCTTACAGCAACGTGTTAACAATCAAACTTCATTAACTATTCATTACTATTAACGACAACAGTCAGGCATTATTGATTATACATTAGTTATGCTGTCGCCGTGATATAACTGAAATAATGTTGATAACGGTGTAAACCACACGGAAACAAATTGATAAATCTACATATCTACATTACAATTTACGACAACATGATAACAATAATGCATTGCAAACTATAACGTGATCACAGTCGTGGTTTGTTAACTATAAGTTACTTATTACGACAAAGTGACAACAATCAGGCTAGGTTAACTATAATAACCATTTACGACAACGAAATAACAGTCAGATTGTGTTAGCTAAACGTTACCCTTTACGACAATTTGATAACACTTAGGCTTACTCTAATTAACTATATATAACTTTACATTATTCTTTGCAATAACGATGTAAGAGATAGCGAGATACAAATCATGTGTTTTTTTTTAAATATATAATTACCCTTTACGACAACGTGATAACAATCAGGCTTTTTTAATTTAACATTACGCTTTAGAATAACGTGATAACAATCAGGCTTTTTTAATTATACATTACGCTTAACGACATAGTGAAAACACACAGTCTTTATTAAATATATGGGTAAACGATGTTTTCCTTCAACAGGTAATGTGTATGAACTTTGCAAAACTTTGCTATACCTTCTTTCCAAAAATTGTGTCCAGAGTGGATTTTTCGATGCAGTCACGATTCTCCTACGTTTTGATTGGATGAAAAGAAAATATCGAAACAAAAAAACTTCTAGAGGAAATAATTAAATATGATAATACGTACTTGATAAAGGAACGAGCACATGCAATTTTAAATGTGATAATTTGCGTGTAATAACACTCGTCGTCTATTTTTAAAATGAGTTTAAATACATACTGATAAGGGTTTTCTGACTAACCGGAAGTTACAAATCCAAATTTGCGTAACGCAAATGATGAATAAATAACCAAAAGGAAGACGAAAGAAAGGATAGTTTGACTCGTCACAAATGCAGTTCCGTAAATTATGGAATCTTTTCATTGGAAGTACTTAATGAAGGGCAAGTTGGTTATTTTTTCTTTGCTTAGGACGGTATTGCTCGTGCTGCAAGCAAGGGGGCTTACTGCAGTTCACGGGGAATGATTCACCGATCACAAAAGTTAATAAAGGTGTACCCGAAATAGGTAGCACAATCATGCTTTATTAATTATACATTACGCTTTACGACAACCTAATAATTAATCGCTTCACGACAACGTGGTAACAATCAGGCTTTATTAATCATACATTACGCTTTACGACAACGTGAAAACAATCAGGCTTTATAAATTGAACATTACGCTTTATGACAACGTGGCAACAATCATGCTTAATTTATTATTCATTACGCTTTACGACAATGTGATAACAATCAGCTTTTATTAATTATGCATTACGCTTTACGGCAACGTGATAACAATCAGGCATTATTTATTATACATTACGCTTTATGACAACGTGATAACAATCACGCTTAATTTATTATTCATTACGCTTTACGGCAACGTGATAACAATCAGGTTTTATTAATTATACATTACGCTTTTCAATAACGTGATAACAATAAGGCTTTATTAATTATGATTTACGCTTTACGGCAACTTGATAACAATCAGGCTTTATAAATTATACATTTCGCTCTACAACAACGTGATAACAATCAGGCATTGTTTACTATACATTACGCTTTACGACAACGTGATAACAATCATACTTTAATATGTATTTCCGGTAAGCAACAATTCATATTGGAGATGCATGACCTCATAGAGATATTTTTATAGGTAATATACGAGTCGTACCATCTGATTCTTACGCAAATTAACGTAAAATAATTATCTGTTTAACATATTTAAGCATATATTCCACTTCAAAATATGGTCAAGATATTAAATCCATGAATTATGATGACGGGACACAAAATAATTGACCTGCCCGTCATAAACTGTCCTTTCCTACCATTCATGCCATTTTCCTTTTAGGTATTTATTCATCCTTTTCATGACAACGACGTCACAATTAAAACATACGGTGACGTCAAAGCTTGAAAAAACCTTATAAGTTAATGTTTGGACTCATTTGAAAAATAAAAAAACGAGTGTCATTAAACGCTAAATATCACATATCAGATTCCTTGTTTTCAGTCCTTTATCGAGTAGGTATTATTTTAGTGTATCATGTCCTCTACTAGACGTATACTTTTTATCGAATTAAAACGTAGGAATATCGCTATTAATCCATTGTGGACACAATTTTTGGATGCATGGTATAGCAAATGTCATACATATTACCTATGGACGGGAAAACCCCCGCCGTCTACGCCGTCTATTTGTTTACCCGTATAAACCTTACATTACTCTGTACGACAAAGGCATAGTTAGCTCTACGTTACTTTTTACGACAAAGTGATAACAATTAAGCTTTGTTTACTATATATTTAACGCTCATTATACATTGCTCTTTACGACAACTTACTTACAGTCATGCTTTGTTAAATATACATGTACGACAAACTGATAACAATCAGGCATTGTTAACTATACATTACTATGTACGACAAACTGATAACAATCAGGCATTGTTAACTATACATTACTATGTACGACAAACTGATAACAATCAGGCATTGTTAACTATACATTACTATGTACGACAAAGTGATAACCAATCAGTCATTGTTAACTATACATTACTATGTACGACAAAGTGATAACAGTCATGCATTGTTAGCTATACTTTACTCTTTACGACAAAGTGATAACAGTTAAGCTTTGTTTACTATATTTAACGCTTTGTTAGCTACACATTACTCTTTGCGACAATTTGATACCAATTACGCTTTGTTTACCTTTTCACGGTAACATGTTTATATTTAATCCAGTTATCGAGAAAGTCGTTGCCTTTTTTCTTCAAATTTCAGTATCTATAATTACAAAGGAAATCTTAATATCACACCAAATCAATTACCAATTTTTGACATCGTTATCTCGAAGAGTAATATTTTTAAAAATTATATACATGTCAAACCTGAACCTGTTTTACTTTTCAGTTGTGTTAACGACAGGACCCCAAGTACAGACGGTACAGACAGTTACCTATCAGCATGGAGCTTACCCCCCTGGACAGCCCGGCGTCTTTCCGGGTCAGGTCTATCCCCCGGGGCAGGCTAATCTCCCGGGCCAGTCCTACCCTCCGCCAATAGCCTATGGAACAAATCCTGTATACCCCCCTGCACCTGCTAAATATTAATTGAACTCATGCGTCTGCTGTTGTTATTGTTTTAGTGTGTTATCTGCTTTAATGTATGGAAGGAAAATTGAAAGTGTATTCTTTTTTAATGAGAGTTGAAATGTCGCGAGAAAAGAAGAAACGGATCACTTTGGTCATTTCTCATTATATAACAATTGTCTTGAAACATCGTCTGTATGAAGCGAAGGTTTAATGTAAATAGTGTATTGTATTGTCATTATGGTCGACATTTACACAACATTTAAAGGAGAAGGTTCCCGAATAGCCCAAATCGACCATGTTCCTGATTAAAATACTTATTCCAAAGGAAGGGGATTTCCGATTGAATGATCAACTCGACATCGTAACATTCCAAACTATCAACTGACGTCACAGAGCAACCGGGATATCTCGAAGTATTATATTACATTTAATCGAATATGTGTCACTTAGTGTTAGCGAGAGCATTATAAAGCACATCATAGATGAAGTGACCGTCGTGATTTTATTGATCAAAATAAAACTGACTTTTAACTGAAAAAAATGTACTACCCAATTGTATTGTTAGATATGTGACTGTCAATGTATAACTAAAGAGATACATATATAACTAAATAAACGAGACTATTATTTATTAGAAGCTATAAGTTTGTCTGCCTTGAAAGCATACGGACACAAATACAACATCAGACAAATGCATAGTATTGTTGTAAAAGCAAAAAAGAGTCATTTTGAAAGATGTCACCCTTTCTATCAATGTTTTCACCTTTATCCCCCGCTATACGAAACCTAACAACATTTCCAAACGGTTTAAAACTACTTTTGAAAACACTGTAGAAAATCCGTGCAGTCTAATGCTGACCTACAATATTTATTTCTCGTATATCAAAAGAATACTACTGAATTTTAAAATGCTAAATAACTGGTGATGATATCAGCGTGTGGGACAGACGAGTCGTCTGTGTAGATACATATCGGTGTTGATATGACCTTTGACACGGTTTGAGTTGGAATTACCTTTTAGATTCAATGTTGTTGGCGGTATGGCACGTGCATGTCTTTTGATGGTTGAATATTGTAAATGATATTGCCACTTCAAACTACACGTATTATTGAAGTGGAACCAGCACACTTAACAAATACACGTATGGTCGCGGCAGAACCAGCACACCTAACAAATACACGTTTGGTAGAGGCAGAACCAGCACACTTAACAAATACACGTTTGGTCGAGGTAGAACCAGCACACTTAACAAATACACGTTTGGTCGAGGCAGAACCAGCACACTTAACAAATACACGTATGGTCGAGGCAGAACCAGCACACTTAACAAATACACGTTTGGTCGAGGTAGAACCAGCACACTTAACAAATACACGTTTGGTCGAGGTAGAACCAGCACACTTAACAAATACATGTATGGTCGAGGCAGAACCAGCACACTTAACACATACACGTATGGTCGAGGCAGAACCAGCACACTTAACAAATACACGTATGGTCGAGGCAGAACCAGCACACTTAACAAATACACGTATGGTCGAGGCAGAACCAGCTCATTCAGTTTTCGTCTCCGGATTTTAATGTCGTCGAGCTAAGTGTATACGAAGTATAACTGAAATAACATGAGACTAATTAATAAATTCGTAACGTAATATTGGGCCCTCTAGGAATATCTAATTGAATGAACAGGTCCGCCTGCACTTGCACAGTTACAATTAAGCTAAATAAAGGGGAAAAACTACTTTCCTGGAGGGAAATGATTCCCACCAGAGACATAATTCACATGTATTTATATGACTCTGTTCTCAAAGTATGGTATTTAGATGTAATTCAACAATACGATGTGCAATTATCAAACACCTACGGCATGAATGATGAAATCATGATAATTGGACTTCATATAAAACCACGTGGTCACTTTTGTGTTCCATTACAAGAGCCCTGAAATCACATCTTTGTTGGACAAGAAGCATATGAAGTTCATTTTCTTTATTTGAGTTTATTAAATTACACGGGGACCAAGTAATCTTTTTCCTGGTTCAACTTAACTATTATTGAAAACGGTTTATAATCCCATTAATTCAGATAAAAAGGCTTCAAAGGAATTAAATAATGCTTTAAAGTGCATCGTTAATCAAAGAGACGTGTCACTCAATCAACGTAAAACAATATTCAATAATATGATCTATTCTTTTAATTTGTAATGGCTAGACAATGGCTAGGTTAACCCTTTTCCACATACAAACTATATAACAATTGATTAACTAATGAAAACAATATCAATGTCGTCTGCACTGTACGGATGTGAATTATATGGCCCCTATAACAATTGGCTCACTAATGAAAACAGTTCCTATGTTGACTGCACTGTAAGGATTTGAGCTATATGACATTATATGTATATTTCATATTTCTAGAATAAAGGAAAACTTGGGACAGCTCACTAATGAAAACAGTTCCTATGTTGACTGCACTGTAAGGATTTGAGCTATATGACATTATATGTATATTTCATATTTCTAGAATAAAGGAAAACTTGGGACAATGGCTAGGTTAACCCTTTTCCACATACAAACAAATCTGCACCAGACGACTTTGAAAACATCTACACAAAAGTATGGAATATCTCTATAACTGAAAGTATTATCACTGAAAGAAGTTGTTAACATTGTGGCATAAGAAGAAATTGCTCGTATTGAGCAATTTCTTCTTTTGTCACAATGTTTTCAGAAGTGGACTGCTGCAGAGGTGTCAAAAAGCGTTTGTATATGTGGGAAAATGGCTGTGTTAACGTCCCGCTTAACGTTTCACCTGATTAGATAAGGTGTGACACAGGTTATGTTTTTACCGTTTCCCCTCATTTCATTTGTAACAAACTAAAATAAACATTTGAAGATAGACAGTGGTAACACACACCACTCTTCGTTTAACAGCCAGACGGGTGATGATGAATACCGGTGACCAATATGGGTAATAACACCATCTCTCAAACGACAATTTTACAAATCATTCCACAGGCCAATCGACATCAGCCGAAATATATATTGTAGAACTTATTTGAATAAATCATCTGATCTTTCATCTGTAAACAATGTAGTTTGACATACGAATTATATTATTATGAACATAGCCAGTGAGAGTAGATCGATTGCCACTAACGCAAACATTTATTTGGCGTTAGTGAACGGATTGAGAAGAAGGTCTGAATTAAACAACCTTGGTAGTTTCAACCCTATAACAATTGGTTCAATAATGAAAACAATACCAATGTCGTCTGCACTGTACAGCTATATGGCATTTTATGTATAATTCATATTTCAAAAATAAAGGAAAACTTTGGAAATTATGTTTGCACTTTAAACAATTTGATATTTAGTCTGCTAGGTTGGTACAACATACAATGTGAAATTGACAAACGCAAATTAGCTTTGCTTCAAATACTGTGTAAAATGCCTACGAATTGTCTCTATTAGCAGATCTTCTCTTATCGTCTATTAATTTATCCCATACTGACGCCGCGCTTCCACGCGGCGTCAATAACACATATAGAAATGCACCTTTCAAGCTCTTGCTTGGATAATCCACGATTCATGACAAGGTCACCTGGGTGGATCTTTAAATTAACCATGCGTACTTTAGAGCGCTGCCAATATGTCAAAACAAGAGAAAGTTGATGCAACGCATCAATGTCGCCGGAAATGCATACTGCAGTTATGCATAACACTAACATTATAGTAGTTGAATAAACAGTCATCAACTGAGGGGCATATTGGAACATCAGGGGCGGGGTCAAGTGAAAATGTATCATAACTTGCATTGTTTTGTCAACGAAGTGAATGATAATTGAAGCCTTTCATTGTTTATGATCAATCTCCATTCCAAAGTAGGTTGACCCTACACACAGCCAACTAATTATTGATCATACACAGTAATGGAAATGAGTAATCTTGACAATCAATAGTCTTAGTATGTATATAGTGCTTTCATTAAGGAACAATTATAAGATTTGTGAATTCCACATACACTTTTCAAGATGTTTGTCAGAATATTTGAATTCTATCATTTATCAATAAAACCACAAAACAGACAATTTAAGATTTGCATGCAATAGCACGTCAGTTTATGTTTCCCCTATTAAAGTCAACATTGGACACCTTTGCAGCAATTTACTTTTAAAACAATGAGATAAGGGTTAAATCGCTGAAGACATGAGTTTTCTCTTTTTCTCAAAATGATATTAGCTTGGCATCCTAATTATATCATATCTTAACAAATGATGAAATGTAATCCATATTAACAAATAAGACCACCTTCGAAATATAATATCAGCTAAACAGTTAAATCTCATTGAAATTGTTGTATAATTTAAACTTAATTTCGAACCTAAACTGAGCCCTACAACATGTTAATTTATTGTAATTCTTTCCTTCCTTTTTTATAATGAAAATAACAAACTACTCATGTTTTAAAATTATATTATGATGAGCGCCCTTGTGTCAATGATGCATAACAATATGCAGATCGGAAGCAATATGCCTTTAGGGAATTTAATGACACATTTACAATTGTCAAGGACGAAATAATTGTGTACGAAAGACCCGATTGACCTACATTCTTCTTCGCAGAGGTGTCGTTCTTGAAACTCTCTTTATAGGCAGAGAGTGTTCGTTCAAAGTAATTTTTCTATTAAAACCAGTTTTATCTCGGTTTGTTCTTTTCTTCATTTGTTTCGAATCAAATAAACATTTTAAATCACCTATAATTTACTATTTGTAAGTGAGTGTAAAGAGCGGCTCTCTGCAAAGGAGATTGATCTACGCAGTTGGTATTCGCGAGTCACGCGATCAACAGTTTTAGCTTAGAAACAGTTCACATTTTAGATACACATGGATAAACATTATAAAATGAATTCCTCACAAATCAAGACATCTCTTTGAACGTGAAAATAACACTCAGCAAGTTAAGATTGCTATTTTAAAGGAGAATTAGACGTGATTTTTACTTGATATTGACACATAACAGTCTACTTGCTGCAAGTCTCATGGGGACGGGTTTGTCTTCGTAAATAAAACCCCAAAAAAGAGATGCGAGTCAAAATAAAGAAACTGCTAATACTTAAAACATCGAAATATTTATTTCATTTTAGATGTGTCATAACTTAGTGTTTTTAAACAAACGCAATTGTAATATGTTCAAGACATTTAAATTTGTTTTTTTCTAATAATAACTCCTCCTCCCATGTGATTTCCGAAAACCTATTAAAAATAGAAGTCGCGGGCTTCTGCCCGGCGACTAATGAATTGTAATGCATTGCTTGTTCTTGGTTTGAGACCTCATGTATTAAATCCATTGACGTCTGTTAAGTTGTATAGCTCAATCATTATCTCAACAGCCCTATCTAGTGGAAGACCGCCTCGGTGGTGTAGTGGTAGAGCGTCCGCCTCGGTGGTGTAGTGGTAGAGCGTCCGCCTCGGTGGTGTAGTGGTAGAGCGTCCGCCTCGGTGGTGTAGTGGTAGAGCGTCCGCCTCGGTGGTGTAGTGGTAGAGCGTCCACCTCGGTGGTGTAGTGGTAGAGCGTCCACCTCGGTGGTGTAGTGGTAGAGCGTCCACATCGGTGGTGTAGTGGTAGAGCGTCCACCTCGGTGGTGTAGTGGTAGAGCGTCCACATCGGTGGTGTAGTGGTAGAGCGTCCACCTCGGTGGTGTAGTGGTAGAGCGTCCGCCTCGAGTGCGGGACGTCGCGGGTTGCGTTCCCGGTCAGGTGATACCTGATACTGTAAAATGGTAGTAATGGCTGCCCTCATTTGTGGGATAAATGGACCAGTAGTACTGGTAACTTACCCAGGAAACGCCGTGATATAGTTGAAATATTGGTGAAAGCGGCGTTAAACACCAATCAGTCAATCTGTATGAGCTATAGAGTAATATTACAAGTTGCGAAGAATAACTACTACTACTACAACGACTATTATAACTACTATTATATCATAAATGACGTCGCCGGGAGTGTAATAAAGCCATTGAATAAATTGCGTATTCAACTAGTGTAATAACAATGCTACGTAATGTCATAATGAAAAGCATTGAAAATGACCGCGCTATATAGCGACGTTATATATATTTTGCGCTAATAATCGTCGAATTGGAATTTATGATATAAATAGAATATAACATTCGTGGTCATTCAATACAACATTTTATTAAACTCGTTTAATAAAATGTCGTATTGAATGACTACTCATGTAATATCCTCTATTTATAACTACTACTGCTACTTCTTCTACTACTACTACTACTACTACTACTACTACTACTACTACTACTACTACTACTGATACTACTACTACTACTACTACTACTACTACTACTACTACTACTACTACTACTACTACTACTACTACTACTACTACTACTACTACTACTACTACTACTACTACTACTACTACTACTACTACTGCTTCTTCTACTACAACTACTACTACTATTACTACTACTACTACTACTACTACTACTACTTCTAAAACTACTACTACTACTACTAGTACTACTACTACTACTTCTACTACTACTACTTCTTCTTCTACTACTACTACTACTATTACTACTACTACTACTACAACTACTACTACTAATACTACTACTACTACTACTACTACAACTTATACTACTTGAACCTCCACTACTTTTACGTCTACTACTAGTACTACTTGTTCGACTGCGACTGACTACTTTCATTAATACTGGATGTTGGTAATTATCAGAGTAAACTTTTAACATTCTCGTAAATGTAAATAACTAAATGTCCAGTTGAAATCATTCAGGGAAAAGTTTTAACATTTGTTCAAGCTTTATTGTAAGACAGTTGAAAATGTGCTTAAAACGTTCATATAAATAACACCGATACATTCAATTCAATATATTACACCAGGACACAGTTACCGTTTAATCCCTTTCGCGTTTGCATACTCTGCAGAAGTCATTTGAAAACATTATGGAAAAGGGAGATATTTACCTCAATGCAATGTTTTCCACTCTACTAAAAGGCAAAGTTACATTTATTTTCGACGAAGGTGTCAAGGGGGGTATCTGCTGCAGACTTGTTGTATTTTTGGTAAAGATAAAATAAAGGGATATTAAAAAGAAATAAAAATCCCAAAACCAAACAGATTTCTCAATACACGGACACTTAAATGGATTAAACTATTGTTATTCTTTAATTACACTTGGACATAGTGGGTCAGGGAATCATATTATGTTGGAATAGTTTCTGGATGTTTACTATTGAGATGACAGACATGCTGGAGAAAAGTCTTGTAGTTGTTTGGTTACTTGTGTTCATAGGTAATTATTAATTATATATTCTTCTGATAGAGTCAAATTCTGACGTGTTCTGTACCAGACGCAATTTGCAACATTTGGGAGGAAAGGGGGAATTACTATTATTGTACTTTGTATTGTGTAGTATTGATACCTCAAGTTTGCAAAACTATTTGCCCAAATGTTTTCCAAACAGACCGTTACTAACATCGTCTTTTATCACGCAAACAAGTAACTCATGGACTTTCTGATTTTGTCCTTTTAACTGAATACTATTTAGTAGGGATGGCAACGAATATTCGATCATACGGTCGAATATTCGAATACTATATCATGGTTCGAATATTCGATGAAATCAGGATTTTCAACACTAAAAAAAAAAAATTTAATTTCTGCTTGTTTATTTTTTTCATAAACTGTAGGTAAAGGGTTATCGATGGTCTATTTTACGCATTGTTTATAAAGTGTCAATATAGTGTATAACATGTCAAACTGATAATCCCTGCTTTAGGCTATAAGTGTGATCGATATGATACAGATGTTTTCGTTCAAAAACATCGTAACTTCACAGTTGATTCTATGTAGTTACCGCTTTTTAGAATGAGGCATCAATCAGACAATATTTGAGGTGTTATTATCCGGTTTCGTTAATTGTTTTGATAAACAAACTGTAAATAATTAAGTAGCGTTGTTTTTCACATTTTGTATAATAACAGAAGCCTTGATTGGTAATTGCGAACATGCAGATATGTAGCAAGTATCAAACTGTGCAAATAAAACCTTTTATTTGCAGATAATTGTTGCTATTCATTTTGTTCATAAATACTCGAAAATTCGATCTGCATAGCCACATCAGTTTTGAAATATCTTGACATTAGTACATAATATTTTATTTCAACAATGCCTGTTACGCCGTATATAGTTTGGAAGTATATCCGCCGATCTGAGAAAATAGCATAATGTACTCTGTGTAAGGCGGAGCTGTCCTATCACAACCAACCTCCGCAATAATCTACAAAACAAACATCCATCTAGATACATAGATAACCCTTCTGTAACTACCGAGCAAAAGAAACAAACATCAATATGTCATTTACAACAGCATTTCAACAATAGTTCAGTTATATGCAGCAAGAGAAAGATTAAACCTCAGTTGTAAACAGGGTAATCAGAGCTAAATGTTTCGAACAATACATTAAGAATGGGATCTATTAGTTAAAATCTGCGCACTTTACCAACGTATTTTTTCATACGAATTCATCGGTGTTAAAAAGTCTTTGTTTGGTAAGCATGCGCAAATGGGTCGAATATTCGAATATCTTGTGATCGAATATTCGAATACTAATTTTGGTATTCGTTGCCATCCCTACTATTTAGCCAACCCGTTTTTGGCTGGAGTTTAACACTGTTAGTCCGCCCGTTTTGTGTGGGGTTTCACGCTGTTAGCTTGCCCGTCTTTGTCTTTAGTTGCACGCTACACCTTATTTGTAAAACTTCGTATGTGTTTGGAGTTTCCCGTTGTTCCGACCGTTTTGTTTCACGCTGTTGATCCGGCTAATTTGTCTGGAGTATCACGCTGTTGCTCCGGCTGTTTTGTCTGGAGTTTCACGCTGTTGCTCCGGCTGTTTTGTCTGGAGTTTCCCGCTGTTCATCCGGCCGTTTTGTTTCACGCTGTAGATCCGGCTGTTTTATCTGGAGTATTACGCAGTTGCTTCGGCTGTTTTGTCTGTAGTATCACGCTGTTGCTCCGGCTGTTTTGTCTTGAGTTTCACGCTGTTGCTCCGGCTATTTTGTCTGGAGTTTCACGCTGTTGATCCGGCTGTTTTGTCTGGAATTTCATGCTGGTGCTCCGGCTGTTTTGTCTTGAATTTCACGCTGTTACTCCGGCTGTTTTGTCTTGAGTTTCACGCTGTTGTTCCGACTTTTTTGTCTGGAGTGTCACGCTGTTGCTCCGGCTGTTTGGTCTGGAGTTTCACGCTGTTGCTCCGGCTGTTTTGTCTTGAGTTTCACGCTGTTTCTCCGGCTGTTTTGTCTGGAGTTCTACACTACGCCTTATTTGAAAGTAATTTCCGTATGTGTCTGGAGTTTTAGGCTGTTAGCAAACCTTATTTAACAGGAGTTTAACGCTGTTAGCAAACCTTATTTAACAGGAGTTTCACGCTGTGAGCAAATCTTATTTAACAGGAGTTTTACGCTGTTAGCAAACCTTATTTAACGGGAGTTTTACGCTGTAAGCAAACCTTATCTAACAGGAGTTTCACGCTGTTAGCCCGCCGAAAGAAATACAATTAATTTACTTTTTCTTTTAGTCATTAAATTTATTTGCACGATTATTTACGCATTCCGCGCAGACTGATCCGGTCGACACATTCCGTCTTAGTCGGATAGATGTATAGAGTAGTGATTCCTGAAACAGAAAATCCACAGGAGGCGAAACATGTCTATCCGGGCAGGCCTGTGTGGCATGCTTAGATGCTTTCTCAAAATGCAGCTGCAGCAATAGACATCTGCGTAATGTATCGACCAGATCAGCCTGCGCTGTCCGCGCAGACTGATCCGGTCGACACATTCCGTCTTAGTCGGATAGATGTATAGAGTAGTGATTCCTGAAACAGAAAATCCACAAGAGGCGAAACATGTCTATCCGGGCAGGCCTGTGTGGCATGCTTAGATGCTTTCTCAAAATGCAGTTGCAGCGATAGACATCTGCGTAATGTATCGACCAAATCAGCCTGCGCTGTCCGCGCAGACTGATCCGGTCGACACATTCCGTCTTAGTCGGATAGATGTATAGAGTAGTGATTCCTTAAACCCCAGACTTCTACTGTCATGGCGGGTGGTCACGGTTTCGGGAGCTCCGGAAGATTTATATGATAATGCACGTTTTAATCAAAAGGTATTTATGAAAATTGATAGAGACACTTATAAATACTTTGTGCATCGATTTATGTGAAAATTTGCTGACAACAGTGAGAGAAAAATGCACAATTGGACTTCGAAGAAAGACAATAGCTATCGATAGACTATTTATAGAGGTAGCCATTTAATTTACCCTTCGGCGAAGTATATGAGAAGATTGAACATTGTATATACTGAACTTCGCTCACGCAAATTAGAACGACAAGAGGCAACTAGTGGGGAAAATTGCTGTATTAAAGCCCCGAGAAACGTTTCACGTGATACAATGAGGTGTGACACAGGGTAAATATTTAACCATTTCCCTCATTGTACTTGTACTTAAGGCTAGAATGAAATAAACACTAAAATATGGACAGAGATAACTCACAACACTCGTCGTTTAGCAGCCAAACTGACGATGATGTATACTCTGGTAATGCCACCATCTCTCAAGTGGTGCAGCCACAACAATTCTACCAAGACTTAGATCGGGCACTCGACAACCAACCGAAGGATGTATATATTGCAGATCTTATTCGACTATGTAAGGATGATGCCGATTCTGTTAACGATTATAGAGAACGTCTTGCAGAGCGTGCTAAACAGAATCAGACATGTCCCAAAACAAAACTTTTAAACCGCAGAAATTCCCCGAACTCGTCTAAATCCCGAAAACTAGCCCATGATTGCTATATCCTAGACATGTTTACAAAGGGTAACTGCAGCCGTGATATACTCGATGTTTTCAGCAGTACCACGAATGGCACCTACGACTATAGTGCTAATTTAACAGCACATACTATACACGATTCAACTATGAACACCCAAACACCAACGCAGAGTCACTCCTGCTCGAAAGTCGAAATACCGGATATAACGACCAAGCTGTTGAACTTGCAATCAGATCTTGCAGCTGTGTCTAATGTTGTTAAACATAACAATGTAATCCTGATGGACATAGCCAATGATACTAAATCGATCTCCACTAACGCAAAGATTATTTTGGCATCAGTGAACGGATTGCGAAGTAGGTCTGGAGACACCGCAACGGTTGATAAATTACAAAATGACGTCGAATACTTAAACAACAGCCTAGCGTGCATGAATAGAAAGATAGACAAGGCTGTGGTGAATTCGGAAACTACGGCAACCAAATCAATTAGTCGGGAAGCAAGTACCGGTAAGGAAAGCTCAAATGCCGACCACAATTCTACATTTGCAGATGTCGTAAAAACGAAGCAGCCTGATCTGTCTTTCTGTTAACTCAACTCAACCAAGAAAGAGCGACGAAAATAATACGACGATTCATATTAAAATACACGACAGGGAAAAACGTCGCAATAAACAACAGATCGAAAATACAAACTATCACGAACATACAGACGATCAACGAACGAAAGAACACAATCATAGGCCGTCGGCCGATAAATTCATTGCTGTGAAAAAGAAACGGATTGTGTCATACTATGTAGGAAACATAGACCCCGATGTCAGTGATAACGACATATATCAGTATTTAACAGATAGCGGTGTAAAATGTACATATATAAACATGTTTTATGGTCGATACGGATCTGCGGCTAAAATCAACATTCCAGAAAACTGCTCAAGCCAAGTCGAAGATGACGAGTTTTGGCCTCCGGATTTGACTATTCGTAAATGGCAAAGTAAAGCCGAAATGGAAAAGGAACGAACAAATAGACGATATGTGAAACGAAACACGTCACATAAAAGACGTACTAGATACGATACACACCGTGAAAACGACTATAACGACGACTACAACAAAAACAATTATGAAAATGAGAATAATTCACAGTCACAGAGTGTATATAATGATTACAACGATTGGAATGAAAACATCGACAGCTGGGCAAGTAGTAACACTGAAGCTTACTAACTTGTTTAGACGATATAATTAATCATTGATAATGTATAAGTACGCTTTTTTTATATCTTACATTTATGACTTTAAACCTTATGTGTTGGAATGCGCGTGGCATTATGTCATCAGCATTTGCCCTTTCGGAATTTCTAGATGAAAACAGTGTAGACATTTCAGTGATTGTAGAACACAAACTCATGCCACATTCTCTCTATTTTATGAACTCAATAAACAGTAGATACGAAGTTTTCTCCATAGCGGACACTTCGATTGACCAATATGGCCAGAATATTAGTAAAGTAGACTGCTTTCAAAACGAACGTATACTGGCCATCAAAATTGATAGAAAATTGTGTACACCCATCTATATAATAGGCGTATACATGCCAGCAGATAGTTGCATTGATAAATATGCAGAAGCGTTGTATTGTCTGAGTGCAACACACACACAGTTGTTCAGAAAACGGCAACGTTATCCTTTTAGGAGACTTTAATGCAAAATTATTGTCATATGTACAAACTAAGAATAACGGGCACCAATCGGAAAAGGATGGGTTATTCAGTGACTTTCTGTCCGATTCAGGATTAGTATCCCTTTGTAATACCCCATTGTTTCCAAACATTGAATATACATATATAAAAACCCGGGCAATTATCGATCATATACTTGTCGAAACGTCGTTCATTAAGAAATGCAAGGACATTGTAACGATATCCGAAAAAGAAGTAATTACGTCTGACCATTTACCCTTAATCGCTAAAATCGAACTGCCGCAATTATCGGAACAAGCCCAACAATACCAACACAGCGACAGAGTCGCATGGAATAAACGTACAGATGATATCATAGAAGAATATCACAAAAAACTGGAGGATAGCCTCTTGACCGATAGTATACATAGCTTTACTACTCCAAACCAATTATCGGATTACATCGTAGCAGCGATTAACAATGCATCTCTCGAAACCCTTCCTAAACGCAAATTTAATAAACACGCGAAAACATATTGGACTGCCGAAGTAAAGGCGGCTCACACTTACTCGCCAGACAAACGCAAAATATGGTTAATTGAAGGGAGACCACGTGGTATGTATTATCCCTCATACTTTAATTATAAGGCGGCCAAACGAGAATTCAGAAAAAAACAACGTATAGCATTGAACAATTACATAAACAATATTTTCCGAGAACTCGAACGATGTTCTCAGCTAGACTCTCGTCTATTTTGGAATTTAATGAAACGTCATAAGAAAACACCCCGTCAACACACATCAGAAATAATATATAAAGATATTAACTATAAAGCTGAAAATGTCATAAGCGGGTTTGAAAAATACTTTACTGATATATTTGATACCCACGCGTTGAATCCCAAAAGTAAACTTGAAATAGAAGTCGATGAAACGCTTGAAAATTATGCTAGACTAAATCCTACTACAATAACGCTCTCACAAACAGTAGAACGCGAGTTCACATGTGACGAGGTTAAAAAGGCTTTAGTTGACCTTAAACGTGGGAAAAGTCCATCTCATGACAACATCACTAATAAGCATATTATATATGGTAAAACACCAATAGTGCATGCCTTGGTAGAGCTCTTTAACTCTATTCTACGCTTTGAAAGTACACCCGACTCCTGGCGTAATAGTTACATAGTACCGATCTACAAAGGCTCCGGAAAGCCAAAAAATGACCCTACCAGCTATAGGCCAATTTCACTGATACCGTCATTCTGCAAAATCTTTGAGAAGATATTGGTAGATAGAATGCATTCTTTATTATTATGTAATAAAACCATATTTCCATCTCCACAGCAACAAGGGTTTCAAAAAGGGCTAAGTTGTATTACAGCCGCGTTTTGTCTACAGGAAACTATTAACGAACTCGCGGATCTACATAGTAAAGCATTCGTGGCTTTCATTGACTTTAAATGTGCCTTTGATAGCGTATGGCACAATGCGCTATTTTATAAACTCCATAATCTAGGAATAGTTGGAAAAGTATGGAGGATTATAAGGGATTCCTATACAAACTTGAATTGCTTTGTCATGGCAAATGGCAATAAATCACTCCCAGTCCCGGTAAAACGCGGCGTACGTCAGGGAGGAGTCGCTTCCACATTTTATTATCTTATCTTTATAAATGACTTACTTAAAGAACTGAAAATTCAGAGTATAGCCTACGTCTCTATTCGCCAATCCATGCTAAATGTGGGAATCCTGCGTTTGCTGATGATTTATCTGTAATTGCATTAACGCCTATGTATCTCCAAAATTTGCTTGACATTGTGTACAGGTATTCCTTTAGATGGAAATTCGAAGTAAATTGCAAGAAATCCAATGTCGTTGTATTTAACAATAACAAAAAGAAAAATGCCCCTGTCAAGTTTTTACTGGGAGAATCCTACATTCATGAAATTGACAGTGTTGTACATCTCGGAATTCGACAGGATGGATCTCTAAAATTAACAAATCGCATTTCAGAACGCTGTCAGAAAGCAAAAAATGCCTTTTATGCAATGGCTGATCTTGGTATGAGACCTAATGCATTAAATCCATTAACTTCTGTTAAGCTGTATAGCACAATCATTATCCCAATAGCTTTGTATGGGTGTGAGCTATGGAGTAATATAACAAGTTGCGACGTACTCAAGCTCAACCGTTTGCAACATTTTATTGTAAAAACTATTCAGGGATTTAATATCAGAACAAGGTCTGATATGTGCGAATCAATGCTTGGAATTAAGCGAATCACATCATTGATCGATAAAAAGAAGTTAATATTCCTGCACAAAATCTTGAGCCTTGAGAATAGCTCTCTTTGCAAAAAGATTTTCATGAGAAAATTTATGCAATTCGTATATAACCCGACAAAATCAATACGTGGTTACGTTCCAGATATATGTTCATTGTTGAATAAATACAACTTGAATTTTCTTATGAATATGTATGTAAATGACGGTTGCTTACTGCCACATAAACCAGTATGGAAGCAATGTATCAATAATGCTGTTGACCAGTTAGAAACAAATGAGTGGTTAATGAGGATGCAATCGACTGATTTCGTCAGGTTCAGTCGATTGCATACATCAATCACAGCCTGCAACCTGTATAATATCTATGGTACAAGAATAGCTGCACATAAAATAGCCTTTATGGCTAAATTGTGGGTGACTGTTGCTTCAGAAAACCCTTCGTCATGTGATCTGTGTGGCCGTATACATTTAGATGTTATCAAACATAGAATAACAGAATGTAGCGCAACATATGATAAGAAACGATTATTTCTTAGTGGCATATACACCAATATTGGCCATGAAGTATATACTGAGCTAATGCTTGCAACCAGTGAAACGTTTTTGATGATGGTTTTAGGTGCAAGCCCTACATCAGTCACCACTGATTCAGAGTATTACTTTCGCTGCGAAGCTATATTATTCGCATACAAATGTTTCAACGGCCCATTTTAGACAACACAATGTTTCTGTGTATGTGTGAATACGTGGGTATATGTGTGTATGTGTGTATAAATATGTATATGTATATGTATGTGTATATATGTGTGTGTGTGTAAATATATGCATATATACATATTGTGACTATTTGCAATCTGAGTACTATAATGTAAAGATTGATCTTCAATTTCCATATCATTTTATGTATAGAAACTAGTCCAATTACTTGTTGTTAACAGTTGATATAATGAATGTATTCAATTAATCTCCGAACGGAGGAAATAAAGAGAATGAATGAATACCACTATTACTACTGCTTCTTCTACTACAACTACTACTACTATTACTACTACTACTACTACTACTACTACTACTACTACTTCTAAAACTACTACTACTACTACTACTTCTACTACTACTACTTCTTCTTCTACTACTACTACTACTATTACTACTACTACTACTACAACTACTACTACTAATACTACTACTACTACTACTACTACAACTTATACTACTTGAACCTCCACTACTTTTACGTCTACTACTAGTACTACTTGTTCGACTGCGACTGACTACTTTCATTAATACTGGATGTTGGTAATTATCAGAGTAAACTTTTAACATTCTCGTAAATGTAAATAACTAAATGTCCAGTTGAAATCATTCAGGGAAAAGTTTTAACATTTGTTCAAGCTTTATTGTAAGACAGTTGAAAATGTGCTTAACACGTTCATATAAATAACACCGATACATTCAATTCAATATATTACACCAGGACACAGTTACCGTTTAATCCCTTTCGCGTTTGCATACTCTGCAGAAGTCATTTGAAAACATTATGGAAAAGGGAGATATTTACCTCAATGCAATGTTTTCCACTCTACTAAAAGGCAAAGTTACATTTATTTTCGACGAAGGTGTCAAGGGGGGTATCTGCTGCAGACTTGTTGTATTTTTGGTAAAGATAAAATAAAGGGATATTAAAAAGAAATAAACATCCCAAAACCAAACAGATTTCTCAATACACGGACACACAATTAAATGGATTAAACTATTGTTATTCTTTAATTACATTTGGACATAGTGGGTCAGGGAATCATATTATGTTGGAATAGTTTCTGGATGTTTACTATTGAGATGACAGACATGCTGGAGAAAAGTCTTGTAGTTGTTTGGTTACTTGTGTTCATAGGTAATTATTAATTATATATTCTTCTGATAGAGTCAAATTCTGACGTGTTCTGTACCAGACGCAATTTGCAACATTTGGGAGGAAAGGGGGAATTACTATTATTGTACTTTGTATTGTGTAGTATTGATACCTCAAGTTTGCAAAACTATTTGCCCAAATGTTTTCCAAACAGACCGTTACTAACATCGTCTTTTATCACGCAAACAAGTAACTCATGGACTTTCTGATTTTGTCCTTTTAACTGAATACTATTTAGCCAACCCGTATTTGGCTGGAGTTTAACACTGTTAGTCCGCTCGTTTTGTGTGGGGTTTCACGCTGTTAGCCTGCCCGTCTTTGTCTTGAGTTGCACGCTACACCTTATTTGTAAAACTTCGTATGTGTCTGGAGTTTCCCGTTGTTCCGACCGTTTTGTTTCACGCTGTTGATCCGGCTAATTTGTCTGGAGTATTACGCAGTTGATCCGGCTAATTTGTATGGAGTATCACGCTGTTGCTCCGGCTGTTTTTTCTGGAGTTTCACGCTGTTGCTCCGGCTGTTTTGTCTGGAGTTTCCCGCTGTTCATCCGGCCGTTTTGTTTCACGCTGTAGATCCGGCTGTTTTGTCTTGAGTTTCACGCTGTTGCTCCGGCTGTTTTGTCTGGAGTTTCACGCTGTTGCTCCGGCTGTTTTGTCTTGAGTTTCACGCTGTTGCTCCGGCTATTTTGTCTGGAGTTTCACGCTGTTGATCCGGCTGTTTTGTCTGGAATTTCATGCTGGTGCTCCGGCTGTTTTGTCTTGAATTTCATGCTGTTACTCCGGCTGTTTTGTCTTGAGTTTCACGCTGTTGCTCCGACTTTTTTGTCTGGAGTGTCACGCTGTTGCTCCGGCTGTTTGGTCTGGAGTTTCACGCTGTTGCTCCGGCTGTTTTGTCTTGAGTTTCACGCTGTTTCTCCGGCTGTTTTGTCTGGAGTTCTACACTACGCCTTATTTGAAAGTAATTTCCGTATGTGTCTGGAGTTTTAGGCTGTTAGCAAACCTTATTTAACAGGAGTTTAACGCTGTTAGCAAACCTTATTTAACAGGAGTTTCACGCTGTGAGCAAACCTTATTTAACAGGAGTTTTACGCTGTTAGCAAACCTTATTTAACAGGAGTTTTACGCTGTAAGCAAACCTTATCTAACAGGAGTTTCACGCTGTTAGCCCGCCGAAAGAAATACAATTAATTTACTTTTTCTTTTAGTCATTAAATTTATTTGTACGATTATTTACGCATTCCGCGCAGACTGATCCGGTCGACACATTCCGTCTTAGTCGGATAGATGTATAGAGTAGTGATTCCTGAAACAGAAAATCCACAGGAGGCGAAACATGTCTATCCGGGCAGGCCTGTGTGGCATGCTTAGATGCTTTCTCAAAATGCAGCTGCATCGATAGACATCTGCGTAATGTATCGACCAGATCAGCCTGCGCTGTCCGCGCAGACTGATCCGGTCGACACATTCCGTCTTAGTCGGATAGATGTATAGAATAGTGATTCCTGAAACAGAAAATCCACAAGAGGCGAAACATGTCTATCCGGGCAGGCCTGTGTGGCATGCTTAGATGCTTTCTCAAAATACAGTTGCAGCGATAGACATCTGCGTAATGTATCGACCAGATCAGCCTGCGCTGTCCGCGCAGACTGATCCGTTCGACACATTCCGTCTTAGTCGGATAGATGTATAGAGTAGTGATTCCGGAAACAGAAAATCCACAGGAGGCGAAACATGTCTATCCGGGCAGGCCTGTGTGGCATGCTTAGATGCTTTCTCAAAATGCAGCTGCAGCGATAGACATCTGCGTAATGTATCGACCAGATCAGCCTGCGCTGTCCGCGCAGACTGATCCGGTTGACACATTCCGTCTTAGTCGGATAGATGTATAGAGTAGTGATTCCTGAAACAGAAAATCCACAGAAGGCGAAACATGTCTATCCGGGTAAGACTGCACGGCATGATTAGGCTGATCCGGGTCTATACTTTACGCAGAGTCCACAATTCTGGTTTTCTCACGGGACGGCTCATTTGTAAAATATATCTGTAAACGTTTCCCATACGATACCACGTCCGGTTACATGACAAGTTGGAAATGCATTTGTTTCCTATCTCTATTAATAAGTAACAATTTACTGACTGTTTGTCACTTAAACCATTTAACCTGGGTTTCGATTTTCGTTAAGTCCAAGAAAAACGTGTGTTTAGCACAACGTTCTGAAACGTATGTCGTGTCATGATAGCAAAGTCGGTCAGAATAAACGTTTTATATTGAAATTCATGATTCCAGAATTTATATATATTAACTGAAAACTACACGTGATTGTGTAAGAGTATGGACGTGTATTTTTTCCTCTCCTTAAAACTTTCTTAAAATGGTCAAAATGAAAGACTTAAAGGTGCGTTTAGGAGACACTATGTGATTTCGTATGTTATTAGTCGTCATATTTCATAGAGCATTGTGAGGATTTCTAATGGGAAAGTCAAAAAAGATTAATAAACGTAAACGTAATAGTGGTGGAAGCGATGATCGCCCAGCCAAAATAAACAATGGCGGACACGATGTTAGCGTAAGTGACTCTTTACATTCGGCAAACAATGTACTTTTCGAAGATGTTATTGTACATGATAATGTTTTCATAAATGAATCTGAATGATCTACTTCTACAAATCGTAACTCTTACAATACAATTGCCAATATGGATGCATCAGTAGGTCTTGTGGATTCTCAGGCGGGCGAAAGCGCTGATCACTCTACAACAATTTCTACTTCAACCTCATGTACTGATATCTTAAACTATCTGAAGCAGATGGATAAACGAATCATGGCTATAGACAACCGCCTAAGTACCCTCGATACATTGGAAAAGCAAGTGACAAATTTTGAGTCAGATTTGAAAAAACTGTGGACTCTTGTATATGACAATAATACTGTTATTCATGAAAAAACCAACAAGTTGACCGATGAAGTTGAGGGCTTAAACTATTCACTTAGCCAAGCCCAGGATGAAATATCGAAATTGAAAAGGGACAAGGTCAATATTGAGGACAATTTGTTGTATGTACAGTCTCAATCCATGAGAAATAATTTAATGTTTGCTAACATTCCGGAGTCTACACACGAGAAACCCGAGGACTGCGAGAGGCTAGTGCGTCAATTATTAACACATAAACTTCAACTTGCCCAAGAAATTGTTGACAGCATTAGTTTTGAGCGAGTACACAGGACGGGGGAGAAAGCGACGGGGGAGAACGTCAAGCCTAGAAATATTGTGGCAAAATTTTCATCGTTCAAAGATCGAGAGTTAGTACGCCGCGATAAAGTAAAGTTGAAAGGCACTAATATATTCATTTTTGAACAATTTCCGAAGGAGATTGCTGATCGTCGCAGATCCCTACTCCCCAAGCTGAAACAGGCGTTTAAGGACGGCAAACGAGCATGGTTAAGCTACGATACGTTGTACGTAGATGGCCGCCCAGTCCGATCTGGCAATCAAGAGTACCACGCGGAGGCTGAACTTAAAATCGCTTCGTGGAATGTACACGGGTTAACTAGGCATAAACTTGAAGATAATGACTTTATAAAATACTTGTGTGCGCATGATATTTTCTTTTTATACGAAACATGGGCTGATAGTTCTTCTAAAATTGATATTGACGGGTACAGCTGCTTCAATTTTTTCCGAAAATTTCAAAATAAACGTGCAAGACGATGTAGCGGAGGAGTTGCATTATACATCAGAAATTCTATTGTAAATGGTGTATCTGTTGTGAGAAATCATTTTGACAGTGTTATTTGGTTAAAGCTTGACCAGTCTTTCTTTCATTTAGACAGTGATGTTTTTGTTTCAGGTATTTACATATGGCCAGAAAATTCTCCCATGTACAACGTAGTAAATGTCGATTTTTTTACATTGTTGCAAAATGACATTACTGAGTTTCATTCACTAGGCAAAGTGTTTATTATAGGTGACTGGAATGCACGCACGGGTTCTCGTGCAGACTACATTGTATGTGATCGTAGCACGGATTTCATTGATGACGATAGTTATGTACCTGACATTCCATTGTCACGTGATTCCATTGATTGTGGGCGTAATACGTTTGGTTTAAACTTAATCGACCTTTGTAAATCTACCTGTATGCGAATAGCAAACGGTCGACTGTTTACAAGTAATGAGTTTACTTTTACTTGTCATACAGGGTCTAGTGTTATTGATTATTTATTGTTATATATGAATGACATGTATTGTGTAAATGAATTTAAAGTTTCTTCACTTTGTGAATGGTCGGATCATGCAAAGTTGTCCTTTAATATTATATGTAATACATCTATATCTATTTCTGAGGATGTTATAATCAATAATACACATACAAAATGGAATCCAGAACTTAAGGATAGTTTTCGAAGGGGGCTCATAGGAAAATTACCTGAATTTAACAACCTTGTCAATAGTATTGATATTACCGTTCCAGAATCGATAGACGCGAGTATTGACAAGTGTACGTCAATCATGCGTGAAATCGCGGATCCGCTTTTTTGTAAAACTAGTACTCATGTACAGCGACCATACGGGTACAATGTACACAATCAATTATGTAAACATGCAGACTGGTTCGATTACGAATGTCGTCAAGCACGGAATTCTTATATAAATGCGTTGAATAGTTTTAACCGGTTTAAATGTGCCGAAACACGACTTGATATGTGTTCAACGAAAACCTTTTATAAGAGATTAATTCGAAAGAAAAAGAGACTATATGAACTCACTAAATGTCGGCAAATAGTTAATTTACGGCATTCAAAGCCAAAAGATTTCTGGCGACTTTTTAGTAAAAAACGCACAAATACAAGTAATTCTATTAATTTAGAGGACTTTCATCAATATTTTTCTTCGTTACAAAATGATCTTGTTACTGAAAATGAGGCAGAGTCAAACACGTTTTGTAACGAAAATGATTTCAATGAGACCTCTTGTAACTTTGAAGATTTAGACAAACCTATTACTGCTACTGAGGTCGTAACAGCGATTCGAAGGCTTAAGACAAACAAGTCGTGTGCGGGAGATAATCTAATAAATGAATATTTTATACAATCTGTTGATATTCTAAGCGCTTATTTCGTTGACATATTCAATGCAATTCTAAATTCTGGTCATTTTCCTGTAAAATGGACATCGGGTATTCTCGTACCGCTATTTAAGAAAAACGACCCTTCTGATGTAAACAACTACAGAGGCATTACACTAGTGAGTTGTTTTTCTAAAGTTTTTACCAGTATTCTAAATAAACGTATAAGTACATGGATAAATGATAATGATATTGTCAGTGATGCACAATACGGGTTTAGGTCAGGTAGATCTACCGTAAATGCTATTTTTAGCTCGCCAGTACGAAGTACAGGAGAGCTTATGTGTTACCCCCGGCGTCGGCACCGTCGGCACCGTCGGCACCGTCGGCACCGTCGGCGGTGGCGTAGACACCTAGGTTTAAGGTTTGTGTTTAAGGTTTTAATTTGGGTTTTAAGGGTTTATACCTTTAGGAACCATTTGTCATCCATCTACGCACACCACTACACCCGTCCTGACCCTGGGTGAAGGTCAAGATCATTTCTACTTGGTTCTACTTGGTTCAGTTACAAGGTTTAAGGTTTGCGTTTAACGTTTAACATATCACTCTGCATTCACTATTATGACATTGATTGCTTTCATATTTAGTTCATACATTTAGGAACTATTGGTCATCCATCTACGCACACCACTACACCCATTCTGACCCTGGGTCAAGGTCAAGGTCATTTCTACTTGGTTCAGTTACAAGGTTTAAGGTTTGCGTTTAACGTTTAACATATCACTCTGCAGTCACTATTATGACATTGATTGCTTTCATATTTAGTTTATACATTTAGGAACTATTGGTCATCCATCTGCGCACACCACTACACCCGTCCTGCACCTGGGTCAAGGTCAACGTCATTTCTACTTGGTTCAGTTACAAGGTTTAAGGTTTGCGTTTAACGTTTAACATATCACTCTGCATTCACTATTATGACATTGATTGCTTTCATATTTAGTTTATACATTTAGGAACTATTGGTCCATCTACGCACCCCACTACGCCCGTCCTGACCCTGGGTCAAGGTCAAGTTATATCAGAGTTATTGCCCCTTTTCTGTCAAAAAATCTTAACTTTTTCGTCACGTTTTCAAATAACTTTTTTTCTACTCAAAGGATTAGATTGAAACTTCTGACAAATGTTTATATCAATGTGTGTGATTGGTTCACAAAAGGGGGATAATCCAAATAATTTTATATCAGAGTTATTGCCCCTTTTCTGTCAAAAAATTAAATTTTCAAATAACTTTTTTTCTACCCGAAGGATTGGATTGAAACTTCTGACAAATGTTACTTTTTTTTTTATTCGACGTCTGTCTATTTTTTTTTTTATCCGGCGTCTGTCTGTCTGTCTGTCCTTCACACTTTTTTCGTCACGTTTTCAAATAACTTTTGTTCTACTCAAAGGATTAGATTGAAACTTCTGACAAATGTTTTTATCAATGTGTGTGATTGGTTCACAAAAGGGCGATAATCCAAATAATTTTATATCAGAGTTATTGCCCCTTTTCTGTCAAAAATTTAAATTTTCAAATAACTTTTGTTCTACTCAAAGGATTGGATTGAAACTTCTGACAAATGTTTATATCAATGTGTATGATGGGTTCACAAAAGGGGGATAATCCAAATATTTTTATATCAGAGTTATTGGCCCTTTTCTGTCAAAAATTTAATCTACTCAAAGGATTGGATTGAAACTTCTGACAAATGTTTATATCAATGTGTATGATGGGTTCACAAAAGGGGGATAATCCAAATATTTTTATATCAGAGTTATTGCCCCTTTTCTGTCAAATATTCAAATTACTTTTATTCTGCTCAAAGGATTGAATTGAAACTTCTGACAAATGTTTATATCAATTTTTGTGATGGGTTCACAAAAGGGGGATAATCCAAATATTTTTTATATCAGAGTTATTGCCCCTTTTCTATCAAAAATTAAAATTTTCTGACAAGGCGCCGGCAGGTGACACACGTGCTCAGGGGAGCACTCTATTCTAGTTGAACTTAGAATTTTTGTCAAAAGTATTGAAAAGGTGTATTATCTTGCAATAGGTGATACTGTGCGACTTTGCCTAATACTTTAACTGTTCTGAAGTAGGCCCTGATATACGATGGCCCTGATAGGCGAGCTATATTGTCCTCCGACAACTCTTGTTATATTAAATGCCATAATCAACAAAGTCCTCAATGATAAACGTAGATTATACTGTGGTTTTATCGACTTAAAGAAAGCTTTTGACAGTGTTAATCATTGCAATTTATGGTTTAAACTTTATAAACTAGGAATAAATGGTAAGCTACTTAGAATCATTAGAAATATGTATGCTTCTGTAAAAACTTGTGTAAAGGGATGTAACTCCTTTTCCGAATATTTTGAATGTGTAGTAGGTCTAAAGCAAGGAGAGGTTCTCTCCCCTGTTTTATTCTCTTTGTTCTTAGAAGATCTTGAACTATTTTTACAGAATGACCCCTCATGCGGACTAACCATTGACGAAATTTTGATAGTTATCATGTTATTTGCCGACGATATGGTCATGTTTGGCAATTCACCAGCTGATTTACAAACTCGACTTGATTTGTTGAAATTGTACTGTGACCGTTGGGGTCTTGTCGTTAACACTGACAAAACAAAGGCTATGGTCTTCCGTCGTAGAGGCAATACTAGACCGGATGAAGAGTGGCATTATGGAGGCTTAAACCTTGAAGTTGTTGATCAATTTAATTATCTTGGTACTGTTTTTAACTACACCGGTTCTTTCCGTTTAAACCAAGATACAATTGTTGGAAAAGGACTAAAGGCACTAAATGTATTAATGATTAACATAAGAAAGTATAATATAAAACCTTCAATCCAATGTCAATTATTTGATTCTTTTGTAGGTTCTATCCTTAACTATGCATGTGAAGTTTGGGGTAATGGTGCTTTTAATAATATCGAAAAAGTTCATTTAAAGTTTTGTAAACGTGTTTTAAATGTTAAAAACTCTACTAGCACTCAATGTATTTACAGTGAACTCGGACGATATCCATTGTATGTGAATCGGTATTGTCGTATGATCAAATATTGGTGTAACATTGTGCATAGTGACAGTATTGTAGTGCAATATGTTTACAGTGATATGTTAGACCAACTAAATAGTCGAAGGACTAACTGGCTTGTAAACATTAAAACACTTTTAGATAATCATGGCTTTTCACATGTGTTCGATGATCCATTTAGTGTAAATTTGAAAAGTTTCCATTTGTTATTTAAAAAAAGAGTTCTTGATGTTTTCAAGCAATCTTGGTGTAACAAAATTGCATTACAAAACTCTATGGTCCTATACAAGGATTTTAAAAGCTCGATTGACTTCGAAATATATTTAGATGTTCTATCTTATAAGTTCAGAATTTCATTATCACGTCTACGGCTTTCTTCTCATCAGTTGAATATTGAGGTTGGTCGCCACGGTAGCAACAGAGTTGATAGGCACCGACGATTATGTTTACTATGTAACACAACTGATATTGAAGATGAGTTTCATCTTGTTCTAATTTGTCCAATTTACTTACATTTTAGAAAGCGTCACATTAAGCCATATTTCTACAAACGACCAAGTGTGCATAAATTTATAGAACTGATGCAATCTTCAAACAAATGTATTATCAAAAACCTAGGAAAATATGTTTATGAAGCACTTGCTTTGCGTAGTTCACTTAATGATTAGTAAAGTGTACCTTGTTAAACTGTCATAAAACACCGTTCAAATTTTTTAAGTAATAGCAATTGTTATAGTTAGATGTATTGAATAAATGTACTGCATGTACGTTCAACCTCCATTTTAAGATCTTAGGGAGGATAATTCGAGAGATTATTATTTACTTTTGTGTTCTGTAATTTTGTATTTTTTTTTTTTACACATTCACGTATGATATGTTATGTTAATATGTTTGTACGATGATGATCTGGATTTAAGATCAAATCAATAAACTTATGTTCTGTTCTGTTCTGTTTAATGAGAAATCTAATTGATACAAAGTAATTATATTATTTCACCATGTTTCTTTTTTCTGTTAATGTTCTAATTGTATTCAACTTGATTATATACTATTCTGTCTTGTTATATTCTGTTTTGTTCTATTCTATTTTGTCCAATCCTTTTATGATCTTAATTTTGCTATTCAATTATTTTCTAGTTTCTGTTCCGTTCTTGTTCTTTTATGCGTATACTGTTATTGATATATGTAATTATCTCATGGTTAAGTAAAGTAATAACCACCTTACATATATGTGTGAAGCCAATATATCGAATTATATATAGCAAGTGACTATTTTGTGTCAATTTGGGTCAGGAGTTACACATCGTATATATCACACCATTCGTGAAGAAATCGCTCGCATTCCACAAAACTTGTGACAAATACGTTTGTTAAATATAAAAAGGCAGAACAACATCGATGCATTATTACACTTCTAAACGTATATGTGTTTATAAACTCTTAGATGTCGATACTAGAATTGATGTATGTACATTTTCCTTAATCTATCGCAATATGTTAAAAGGGTGTGTTCCCGGAACGCCTACTCGACTTAAAGTGTATTAGGGAATTAGGGGGCCTTGTAAAGGGTAAATTATAGATTTATTTTGGATGACTTCGGAAGTCTTTATATAGAGAATACCTTTATAACAATCTTAGAGAGTTAATATTGTAAATTATCATTCATAGACAAAATATTTGCCTTTTAAGTTAAAGCTTTATGTTCTAACAGTTTTATAGCTATTAATTTATTTAATTCAAACTGTCATAATAATTGTCTTTCTTGTAGATGACTTCGGACCTTTTTTTTTTAAACTTTTGATATTGATAAAAAAAAAAGTATTAAATATCTGTATTACACAATCTTAGAGAGTAAATTTTGTTAATTATCATTCAAACACAAAATATTTGCCTTTTATGTTAAAGCTTTATGTTCTTACAGTTTGATAGCTGTTAATTAATTAAATATAAACTGTCAAAATATTTGTCTTTCTTTAAGTTAAAGCATACTGTTCTACAGATTTTATAGCTATTTATCAAATTCAAACTGTCAGAATCTTCTGCTTTTAAGGGCAATGATCAAGCTATGAAAATCATTTCTCATGTTCATGGCCAATGCACAGCTTAATGTTAAACTCATCACCAATAGAAAGGGAGGCCATAACTTGGCACTAAATGGATTCATTTACAGAGTAAATCGTAGAGGAGAAGACAAAGTATTCTGGAGATGTATCAAACCCGGTTGCTCTGCTCCTTTGTCAACCTTCAACAACATACCAAAAGGCTTTGGAAGACATAACAATAACCACCAAGCAGACCTTTCCAATGTTGTCGCCAGGCAAATAATGAATAAGGTCTCTACGTAAACGAAGTGCGACCCCTTCCAGCCTTATTCTCAGAAAAGCTGAACGAGTTTCGAGATAATGAGTGACCAGTAGAGAGATCATTGAAAAATTGCTGACATTTAATTCCGCCAAATCTACCCTGTACAGAGCTCGTAGAACTTGCAAAGACAAAGTCAGCCATACTACTAGAAGGAAGATGAACAGAAACAGCTACTGGATATAGGTTTCTATAGTTCGACGATGCCTCATGCCTACAGAATAAACACCCTAACCTGTTGCCATTTTAGATAGCGTACCACTTGGCCCTTTTCCAACAATACGTTTCAATCACATTTCATCCAAATACCATATTTTCAACTGTATAAATTTGGAAGTGTTTAAGTTCAGATTGAAGCGTAATACATACAAAATAATAATTTTGTTTATAAAAGAAAAAAATCTGACCATGTTCAATTATCTTGTCATAATGATAATTAATTAAGTCCACATAAATCTATCACTTATAACTGCCCTTTAAAAGGCCCCCTAATCCTCAATTTTGACCAGGTAGAGATTAAATCGAGTAGGCGTTCCGGGAAGAAACCGTTAAAAGAAGAATAAAGCGGAATTCATCTTTGTCATTATTTCGATTAGTAATTACTTTTTCTACTTTGTTTTCGCGCGCAATAATATTTCTAAAATGTCCTTTTTTCCCCATTTGTTTGTAGGTAAAATAATGGTTTATCGTTAACTTAAAACTTCCAGTATATCTACATATATAAGGACGGTTTACCTTTTTCTTTTTAAAGTGTCATGTTTCAAAAATAGTCAATGTTGATACAATGCAGTTTTTTATTCATGAGGGTGTTGACGCACACACTTACACTTCTGTTTTACGTAATAACACTGGAACGAAATACGGACCATCGAACATGGTAACTTCCAATAATTGCAAGAAGCAATATTAGTGCATATACGGTTTTGAATGCCATACAGATATAAAAAGCAAAACACGGGATTGAAGTGTGACTTAAAGGTACTGCCATGATATCATATTGACAACAACATGAAACTTATTTAGAGAAACGTCGCCGAGTTACGGGTTACAATTGATTGATTGATTGGGGTTTAACGCCGTTTTTAACAATTTCTCAGTTATATCACGGCGGCCAGTTCACCTACTCATGCATTTCCTGTTTTTTTCACACCATTACTCCACACAACAATCTTCCCAAGCAACTGGCTGCTTTTCCGCATAGACATTAGAAAAAGAAAGTTGTACGGGTTACAAACAAGTTCGACTGCGTGACAAACCCTAACCGCCAATCTCATTAAAACCAGACCTAAACTCGCACGCTCGTATATATATGACCCGTTCCACGAGAAAACAAACATGATGGACTCTGCGTAAAGTATCGACCCGGATCAGCCTAAGCATGCCGCGCAAGCTCATCCGGGCAGACACTTTTCGCCTCCTGTGGATATTCTGTTTCAGGAATCATTACTCTATACCATGAGACGGAATGTGTCGGCCAGGATTAGCCTGCGCAGAGTCCATACTGTTGGTTTTCTCGTGGAACGGCTCATTATTATATACATAGATTGTTTAGGTCTGATTTAAATGAGATTGCCCCAGCGCATACCCGTCTAGTATTGCTATAACATTTTTAAAGTCGTACACAGTTAAAGTAACTATGCTACCACGTTCTCATTATTCCACTGATCTTTCACCATGCGTCATCTATCTCTGTCAACATTTGAAGAGTTTCCTTTCTGGTCGTATATTTCGATCACGACAAGCTCTCGTTTCGGTTGTTAACGAGCTATCCTGTAGTATACGAGTACACAACGACTAAACACGTGGATTTGTGACTATCCTGTAGTATACGAGTACACAACGACTAAACACGTGGATTTGTGACTATCCTGTAGTATACGAGTACACACCGACTAAACACGTGGATTTGTGACCGATAGGAGTACTTTGAAAGAGTTAAGTTTATTTTTAAAGATACAAAAGAATTGTAAAACTTTAAATACTCCCTAAATAGAAATCGCGAGTACATGTAGTTATGTCAGCGTCATATTAATTCTTGCTGTAGTGGTGGGGGTCTTTGGAGATTCCCTCAAATTATATTTAACCCTTTCAGCGCCGAATTGTTTAAAGTAGACTCTTCTATGTTCAAACTCGGACGATTCAATTTTCATGTTATAGGATTTTTGGAATATATTTATAACTCACAGCCAAACAATGCAGATTTCAGGTGAGACAGCTCATTACGAGCTGACTCACCTGAATCTGCATTGTTTGCAAAAAGTTCAATATTGCCTTTGGCGCTGAAAGAGTTAAATGTTTATATGGGAAAGGATGTCCGTTTACACAAACTCATTTCATCAGCGTTGAGTTGTTCATGTGGCACTATTTCTGAAGATGTGCAGGTATTGCGTCCCTTTCCCAGGCCCGCGATTAAGTCTGAGATCGAGAATTGAGATGTGGCCCTTTGGTAACGGTTCTATAATCTGTATATATCGATTATTTGCAAATAGGTTTATTGCCGTATTCGATTTCTTACTATGCCAACTTGAAAATAGTCCAAATTGTGTCAAGCTTTTAGAGGATTTGTCTACTGTTTACCTTAAATTTTCAATATGATTCACATACGTATTCCTAATTAACTCTTTCCGACGTAGACGATTATGAAAACATTTTGTCAACGATAATTAGGTATTTTTGTAAATGAACGAACAATGATTGTAAATTTGAAAATATTGTTGCAAAAAGATAAATTGCTCCTTCAACGTAAAGAGTACATTCCTACCTATTTTAACAATCATACACAATCATGAACTTTAAAATATAAACTTATAATTTGTTAAGTTATTTACGGTTAAAGCATCTTTTTTCTGTTAAGAAAAAAATAATATATAAAATCTATAAAATAGAATTTTTTTTGGCAAAAGTTGAACAAATGAGCAATTTCTCCTATGCAACAAGGTTGTCAAAAGTCCTTGATGCAGAGCCGACAAAAAGCATTAATACAAGAGAAGGAAATAACTTGATTGTTAAACGTACTAAAGTAAAAGTTAAATGTGCACTACTGTGATATAAACGATAGCTTATTATTAGACAGTTTACAGACCCTTATCAGCGGAGAGTCCAAATCCACTTTTGTTAAATTTCCCGCTATACTATCCATTATAAGGTAATAAACATGTTCATCTATCTCTGTCAAGAAATAATCGGATACATGTAATGCCATTAATATGTATTATAATATGAACTTATGATTGCCTGCATCTTTTTCTGGCAATCGACTTGAATATAAAATAAAAGCATGCATCATTGTTTCTCTCATTTTCTGAATCTCACTCTCATTTTCTGTTTTACTTTACTTTGTATTTGTGTGTATTTGTAATAGATAATTTGTGATCTGTTTGTATTGCTTGTATAATCTTCAAATATTGAGGAAATAAAAAAATAATATCATATTTATACTTTATGGCAGTCATTACCTGTGTGTGTGTTCAGTGTGATGTTTTTATAAGTTCGAGGTATTGTTGAAGTCATTGCTACATACCATTATGTAATCGGTTATAAAAGATAACCACCTCTGATTCAGTTTAAAAAATAAATTGAAACTTGCGAATTGCTAATGAACAAACTTGGTTGAGAAAGAAGGGCGAATCTATATATTGTTAGCACATGTACAAGCTTAAATTAAGTTGTTTATATGATTTTAACAGTTTATGATAATAAATAGTTATTGAACACCCATTTTAGCTGTACCATATGTATCGATTTGATTTCAAGGGGAGTAACTCTCTAGATTAAGCCAGTCACTTGACCAAAATAGTGCAGTATGTGCTATCAGTACAGAAAAAGATCAGCCCAAATGTGTAGAGAACACATCGAGGGCTTATTTTACCAAGGTTAATCACCCTCGCCATGTAGTCTTTATAAGCTCTAAATCATTTTTCTTGGTAAACAATGGAAATTTGCATTGTTTACAAAGGAGTCAAAATTTAACAATGGATACTCATCAATTACGAACAAAACATTGGTACACAGGCATTGACCGCGAGACATTTACGATAAGAATGGCATGAGAAACTCCGCTGAAAAGGTATTCAGTATATTTTACCTTTATTTAAAGATCCCGTCTAAACATTGCTTCCAGTTGAACAGTCATAGGGTTTCAAATGCAATAATAGAACATTTGATCCGTTCTGCGAGAAACCCAACACTGTGGACTCTGCGCAAAGTATCGACCCGGATCAGCCTAAGCATGCCGCGCAAGTTAACTCGGACAGACAATTTTCGCCTCCTGTTGATTTTCTGTTTCAGGAATCATTGCTCTATACCTCTATTCCCTTAAACCGGAATGTGTCGGCCCGGATTGGCCTGCGCGGACTGCGCAGGCTGATCTGTGTCGATACATTACGCAGAGTTCATAATGTTGGTTTTCTCGCGGGACGGCTCACTTACACCTATTCATTTGACAGGAAAGGGGGTAAACAGGGGGTAAACGGGGGGGGGTAAACAGGGGGTAAACAGGGGGTAAACCGGGGGTAAACAGGGGGGGGGGGGGGTAAACAGGGGGTAAACAGGGGGTAAACAGGGGGGTAAACAGGGGGGTAAACAGGTTTGTTTTTAAGTTGTGTATCAATTATTTATTTGTTTATTGGGGTTTTACGCCGCTTCCAATATTAGTTCAGTTATATCACGGCGACAAGTTGTGTATCAATACGTCTTGTCGGTAATTCAAAACAACGGTAGACTGTCTTCACATTCTGTAAGAATTGAACAGGAATGATATGGTAATGGGAGGTTAGAAGGATATGAGCGTTTATGGTTCTTTTTGTAATAAAAATAAAATTGAGGACGAATTCCGTTTTCTTCTAGTGTGTCCGTTATACTCAGATATTAGAGCTGCTCATTTAAAGCGATATTTTTTTTCATGCGTCCAAACAAATCTACTAAACAGCAATAATAAGCATATAGTCCTACTGTTACGCCTTGCAAAATACATCAAGGAATCCTTTACCCGGAGAAATAGTTTAATTAACAATATTCTGTAACACATTGATACTGTAAGATAAGATTAAGTATTAAACTCAAATTACACAAAGCAGGTCAAGCGAACTAATTGAAATGCTACTCTTATATAAATTATGAGTAGTATTGTATTGTATGTTTATGGTAATTAATTATATGCTTTTTTCTTATTGTATATATTACTATGATGTTTAGTTTGACTAGAAACTATGTTGTTAACGTCATTCAAATATTGTCTAAAAATGTCATGGTAGATTAAAGAGATATACATATCGAGGGCTTGGCGTGAAACGGTTGTAACTAAAAAACTACTTTGAAAACCTTGGTTTAGGGGCAATTTTTGAACGAGCAATGGCACCTAAATTTCCATTGTTTACCAAGAAAAGTGATTTAACGCTTTTGAAGACTTTATGGCGAGGTGATTAACCTTGGTAAAGAAATACTAATTTTAGTTACAACCCTTTCACGCCAAGCCCTCGATATAAATACAATTAAATAATGGTTACATTATCAACATAATTATCTTCAGTAAAAAACACAGACATTTTATATTTTTAAAACGGTAGCATTGATAAGTTTAGATGAAATTCGCATTTGCTCGCATTATGAAAACATGAAAATAAACTGTGGGGCGTGAAATGTCAACCTTCTCGTAACAAAATGAGAAGAGGATCACATGTACATTTCGATAGCCCCGTTTGTGATAGACATGTCTCGGCCGAGTGATCAGTTTAGTTCATGTTTTGATAATGAAAGCAAAATCAAATGTAAGCTATACTATGAATGCTATTTTGTTTTATCACCAGGAGTTTATTGTAACAGCGAAATGAAAAAAAGTGTTCAAAACGTGAACCAATGTATACCCTGTTTAGATACACATGTACCTGTTTAACCCTTTCTCTCATACGACAATTCTGCAGCAGACGACTTTGAACATAATTTGTCAAAACATAGAAAATCTCCATAATTGAATGGATAACCGATGACGAAAAAGTGGAAAACATTGTTGCAAAAGGAGAAATTGCACGTTTTGTGCAATTTCTTCTTTTGTCACTATGTTTTTAAAAAGCCGTCTGTTGCATAGGCGTCAGAAAGCGTCTATATGAGGGAAAGGGTTAAAGCCATACCACACAGGTATGCATGGTTTGATTGACGTATTGGGGTACGTCGTTTTCAACAAGATGAACTTAGCCGGCAAAATGATTTGCAGTTGTTCTTTCAACATGTATTTTATAAATAATATATAAGACGCATCTGCAGCAAGTGCCGTTTGAATCCATTTTTCAAAAAGAAGACTTGGCTCTTATTGAGCAATTGTTCATTTTCTCTCAAGTTTTCAAATCGATAATAAAACTAAATTCCCACAAAATGCTAGTTTTGTACCTTTTTCTTTTCCATCTGGTATTTTCAAAGCAGAGGTTGCTAAACTTACACAAACTTGTTTAAGTACGGTATAGCAGGATATGGGTTAACCAGTGTGAATCAATAAACTCTTACAGGTCCAGCTTATAGTTCGAGACGATGTTACAGCAGTCAGAGAGGGACGTACTCCTCTTGTTCGAATCGACAGTCCTGTTGTAGTTCCAATTATGACCCTTGTTGGTAAGTATATACATCAAAATGCGAGTGCATGTTGAATAATATTTACATATAAAAGGCACTTCAGAATTATAAAGGGTTTGACCTTAACCCCTTTCCACAATTGTAGCAGACGTTTTGAAAACGTCCAGGGCTAACTATGGAAATCGTCATAAGATAAAGGTATAAATGATGCAACAGTTGAGAACATTGATGAATCAATGCACTGAAAGTGCTACCAGCAAGGGATAACTGCAGATCACGGATTAAATTTGGACAAGGATATACAGATCACAAAAGTTAATCAGATACACTTCACAATAGAACTTTGTTATGTCATTATTTTGAAAAATATTGGACTTGAAAGCACAATATTGTATTTACAGAATGGGGGTCTATCGCAATTACCTTCTTGTTTAACAAGTGGTCGTGGAAAGG
>JASEVX010000003.1:10307690-10399025 GCA_031761405.1 Serripes groenlandicus
ATATGTAATTAAAGGTTATTTCTAGTATTGTATTGTATTGTAATCAAATACAATTACAAGTTTTTAGTAGATTTGTGTGATAGCAAAATCTACTATAGTTACAAGTGGTATTTTAAAGTCACGTGATGTAAACACCCCCAGAACACCGTTAAACATAGTGCAAACAATTCTAGACTGAATTACGAATGTAAACATAAGCAAAAGTCAAATATGTAAAATAAATTCAGCTTCTTCTTGGTAATCAAATACAATTACAAGTCTCTGAATGTATAAATATCATATGTAATATACATTAAGGATATATCACTTGAAAGATGAGATTAAATGACTCGAATAAGGAGGGAAAAAAACCCGTAATGTACTACAGCATATTACCTTTTCCACATACAACAAATCTGAAGCAGAGAAACTCTCCATAAATGAAAGTATAATTATTGATAAGAAATGAAAACATTGCCGTTGTGGCAAAAAGAGAAATTGCTCATGATGAGCATTTCTTCTTTTCCCTTAATGTTTTCAAAAGTCGTCTGCTGCCATTCTGCAGAGGTGTCAGAAAGCGTCTATATGTGGAAAAGGGTAAATATTTATTATTTTCTGATGCTCCAACTTAGAATGAGAAAAAGTACTGTATAATTTGTGATGACCGTTAATTTGAATATCAATTCAAATATACACTACAATGAAACTGAAGATTTACAAACTTAACCCTTTCTTGGTTTATTCCATCATTGATAACATTCATTTGCTGGTCCAGTTGAGTTAATGTTGAACCCTGCTTTGTTTCCTTTAGTAAAAGAAAACGTAATATTCCTCATTTTTAAAAATGTTCTACTCTGAATAAGCTTCTCTGATAACAATATAATGTGGTATAATGTTATCATTGGATAACTCTCTACAAAATAAACTTCTCTGATAACAATATAATGTGGTATAATGTTATCATTGGATAACTCTCTACAAAATAAGCTTCTCTGATAACAATATAATGTGGTATAATGTTATCATTGGATAACTCTCTACAAATATAATCATATAGATTGGTTGTTACACGGCACGCCATAAGAAAGGGAGCAAAATGACACATTTTTAAAACTACAATCTTATGAAAGTGCTTGTCTGATTTCAAGATAATTTAGCAGAACTTTTCATTCAGTGACCCTCTACATGTTTTAAATCTTAAAAAAACTTGTGTTCATTAACCTATGTAAATATATATCTACAGCTCATAATAAAAGAAACGAACTTATGCAGACATAATTTAAATATGTGCAATTTAAGACCTATGTATTCAATTATATTTTTTTATATTTTTCAATAATAATTATTTTTTCATGCCAATATAAAATTCTGTTCTATCTATTCATGTTTTAAATCTTATTGATTGGTTGAAAGTCGTAGAAACCAGGTGGTATCTAAAAAAAAAGGGGGGGGGGGTGGGTTATTGAACGTTTAGCTTCAAATAACATCTCAACCTTATCCACTGGACACACAATCAAGGAATATTCTTTTGGCGGTCCATTTTTAATTATTTTCAAAGATATGTGTTTGTGCGGTATCTTAGAAAGGGAGTAAAATGTCAAATATTAATAAATCCTTGTCCGATTCCAGTTATTTAGTAGAAATGGTCCTTCAAAGACTCTCTACGAAAAGTGTTCCAGCCATATCAGTTGGTTGAAAACAGAGGAGTGAGTCGGCATCAGAAAAAGGCAAAATGACAACAGTCTGAGACTCTATGAAAGTGCTTGTCTTATGTATTCCCTCGGCGACCCACATCATAATTGTTTAAGCCATATTGACTTATTGGAAGTCATAGTTACCAGGCGGCATCAGAAAAGGGGTTAATTGAATGTTTAGCTTCAAATGGTATCTCATCCTAATTCACTGATAAATTTCAACAACACTTCACAGAAAGTTTCTTTGGTGGTCCTCTTTCAAATGTGTTCAGAAAGGGAGTAAAATGCATAATTTCTAAAATTGTTCTTCCCAGAATTCGCTAGTCAGATTCCAAGATAATCTAGTACAAATGTTCCTTGTTTGATCATCTACAAGATTTGCATAATCTGTATTAATTGGTTGAAAAAATGGAAGCCAGATGGCATCAGAAAAGGTGCAAAATGACAACACTTAACATTTCCCTTTCTTTTCAGGTTCTTGTCTGATTTCATGAAACATTTATCATTTGTAATTAGTTCAAGCCATATTGATTGGTCTGAAAAGACAGCTGCCATGCTGCATCAGAATATGGACAAAATGGACTTTTAGCCTTAAATAAAATCACCTCCCAAACCATTGGACTGATATTAACCAAACTTCACAGGAATGATCCTTTATTGATAAGTTTCATTTACAGTGTCCACGCCTTGCAGTTTCACTCACGCTCTTGATCAAATGTTTCTTCAATATTAGTAGCTACACGTATGCTACATAGCTATCACTCAGGTGATCGATTCAGGGCCACTCTTGCTCTCTGTTTTGGAGATGCAAACATTAATAAATTATATTAATAGAGTGCATACTCTGAATGCATAAGTTGGTTCATCACAGTCAATAAATAGGAAGACAATGTACCTGTTTTGATTTCCGTAATATGATACTTAAAGAAGTGTATTGTGTAGACCGAATAATATATTCCGAGTTCGGTTCAATTAATTTTCACAAGACCAACAAGAATTTATGAACTTGGAAATATTTCATTCTGGCCTGATGCATCATTACTTGTCTGATTTGCTGGGTCTTTGTTTTAGATAAATATATAATATGCACTTCTGCATCTCCTCTTAACCGATCACAAATTTACTTTTAATACCTTCAGTACTACTTTGATTTTCTGAATTATTGTCACAAAATTAATATAGTTGATATTCACAAATCAACGAATCTTGAAAACGAATTTACTAAAATTAGTATTTTCAATGACATATCCGGTATTCCCGATAGTTATTATGTCTTTCAATAAATATTTAGTATTCGTCTGTATTGATTACAATGACCATGTTATTGCCATGAAGTAGACAAAAGTGTATTCGAATGTCAGCAATAGACACTCGTCATATAACTCATGACTATAATAGTTTAAAGAAACAAAGTATTGGTCATTAGTGTCACTTTGTTTGTATGGTGTTTAACGCCGCTTTAAAAGAAATCAGTTTTATCCCGACGTCTCCTTGCTG
Source organism: Serripes groenlandicus (assembly GCA_031761405.1). NCBI lineage: Eukaryota > Metazoa > Mollusca > Bivalvia > Cardiida > Cardiidae > Serripes > Serripes groenlandicus. The sequence continues at coordinate 10,310,861 of JASEVX010000003.1, forward strand.
TTACCAGCAATTCAATCATAATGCTTACATCACAACCCTGAGCGCAAAGGCGGGCAGCAATTATTACCATTTTTAAAGTATTTGGTATGGCCCGACTGGAGATCGAACCCGCAACCTACCGCATCTGAGGCGGACGCCCTACCACTACACCACCGAGGCGATTTTAAAACAAATTAACTCGACCATTCAAAACAAGTGGCCAGTAATAATTACTCATGTTAATAGAATGTAAATGGGACTTGTTTTGTCTTCTTTCTGTTCCATGAAAATAACAAAATGGGATAGATGAAGCAAAATATGAAAGAAATATGCTTGACACAGTCAGTCAGTCGTATTTTAATCAGAAGTAAATCTTACATGATGCCAAATTCAGGTATTATGCTAATGAAAGAGGAAACGATGCTAAATAAACAATGCATGATGTTTTTAAATAATAAGAATTCGACATATTTTAGTATCTAGCCTATAAAGCTAATTTTATACACACTATGTTAAACCGTTAATACTTATACATGTATTCGTATTGATCATGAAATAACAAATCTTCTCTACACTTTCTGACATATTGAAAAGTACAATATCACCAATATTCTGTGTACATTTGTATTTTGCTATTTTTACTGTATGTACATGATTGTCATTTCAGTTATACAAGTTGGTCCCGTGCATACAGTTCACACTATTCACCCACAGCCAGCGCCGCCTATAGCGGGATCAAGTACATCATACGATGACAGTGTATACGCCACCGGGAACCAGATTGATACCGTTCATACAGTACAAACTAATCAACAACAGTTCCCGCCTAAAGCGGGACAAAGTACCTCATGCGATGACAGTCAATATGCTACCGGGACCCAGCCTGCTACCGTGCATATAGTTCAAACTAGTCACCCATCTCCAGGGTCTATAGAGGAACAAAGTACCCAATACGATGAAAGTACATTCGCCACCGGGACTCACACTGGTACTGTTCGTACAGTACAAGCAATTCCTCCACTTATATGGCCTAAAGTGGGACAAAGTACCTCATACGATGGCAGTGTACTCGTCACCGGGAACCAGATTGATACCGTGTATACAGTACAAACTGTTCACCCATCTCCCAGGTCTATGGAGGAACAAAGTATCGCATATGATAACAGTGCATTCGCTAACAGGAACCAAATACTGCCCCCTCTGCCACGCTTCACGAACCGACATGACTCTCATCCATCACCTCAACCGCCCGTGCTTTAGAGAGAAGACGGTTTTGAACTGAAAGTTAAATCGTGTCAAACAGACATAGATCAAGGGTACATGAAAAGCGACCATGGCATATCAGCTTAGGCGTAACACAGTCTATTCAAGATCTGCACTATTTTTTCACCATCCGGTCGTACAGACTTGACAGGGTCTTTACTGTTCCTTCACCATCCGGTCGTACAGACTTGACCGGGTCTTTACTGTTCCTTCACCATCCGGTCGTACAGACTTGACCGGGTCTTTACTGTTCCTTCACCATCCGGTCGTACAGACTTGACAGGGTCTTTACTGTTCCTTCACCATCCGGTCGTACAGGCTTGACCGGGTATTCACTGTCCCTAAAGCAACCCTGATGTAACTCAACCAACAGTTAACTATTTCAGTGCTGAAATTCTTTCAGTACACTCTTTTGTCTTCAAAAACGGACGACTCCATGATTAAATGTTTTGGATTATTTCCTATCTACAAGGAAAACAGTTCTGACATCAGGTGAGACAGCTCGTCAAGCTCTGACTCATCTGAATCCTTAATGTTTGCAAAAATCATCAATGTTGTTATTTGCACGGAAAGAATCCGTCAACGTCGCTGTAGTGGCATACCCTGTACAAGTGAAACAGGCTTTCAGTTATATTATCACGCTCAATGTCTGCTTCCTGGAAACGTACCAAGTACTCGCGCCGTTTGTCAGAACCCGCTCATCACGAGACTCGAACCCGGGACCTTTGATACGAGTGGCCGACGCTCTACCTCTGCACCATTGTCTTAGATATCTCCAAAGTCATCTGGTGCAATTTTGATTCATAACAATGTCAAAGAAATGTCTTTTTGGTAATCGTTTGCAAAATATGTTGTAGTATGTTAAAAACTCTACAGTTGTTTAAGTCTGAACGGAAAAGAGATATACAAAACTTAGCAATGTTTATATTTAAAGCTTTTGAATTAAGAAAAAGCATAATTCTTAAAAAACAGTAAATAAATTAACGTTCATTGCTGTTTTATTTTATACAGGTAAATCATTCATATTTTGTAAATAACAAAAGTAGAATTATTTAAATGTTAAATATTGTTGTATACTTGCTCTCCTGTCGTAAGTGGAAGGTGATTTTTAGTTGGATCATATCTTTTGACAATAATATATCTAATACTTATTTAGACACACTGATTTCCGCCATTGAATATTTTAAAGATTTGATAAATGTTTGTATGTTTATATTCTTGTTTTGCTCATAAGCCATTATGGCTTGTAAAATGATTATTATGATTTGTACGGTTTAGTGTGGGATGGCCTCGACCTCACTAAACCTAGTACGAGGATACTAAAATCTTTTTCTTCTTCTTCTTCATGTAATATCCTCTATGAATCCGAATCACTTGTTTGCACAGCTGTAAACTCTAATTGAACGTTGTAGAAGGTGTTATTCGGGGTTGTCAATGGATCAGAATTTATCTAAGTGAAAAGTCGGATGCTATGAACATGTGATATACAAATGTAAGGTGCGTAGCAAATCGAGTTTTAACAGTGCCTTGTAATGAGGACAACAATAAATTATCATAATTGCCTAAAGTGTACACTTGTTTCATCATTTGTTTAGTATTTGAAATATGACTACGGCGTCATTCTCTATTTGTGATAGATAAATATTAATCATCTTCAGCTATGTCTTTTACTGTATGTAAAACAGTTCAACAGTTAACGTATAGCAAGCTGTGTTGTTTAATGTATGTCCATGGCAAATATAACCTGAATGGACAGTAAGGCCGAAGATATAAACATTTCAAATATTATGAGAAAATATGAATACGTAAATTGTGTTAATAATCATTCGCTTAAAGAGTATACACCACCAATATCTTGATAATCTTCTTGGGATGTACTTGCATGGACCTGCATTGAGTATTGCGACTTAATGCTGTACAAACACGTGCAAATAGATGCGGGTTTCCTCCTTAAGCAATCTAACTTGCAGAGAAAATAATGCGAATTTAAAATGATTACAAAACCATTAAGATAACTATGATTTTGAATAATATAGATGCCTTTCTTGTTCCATGGTGTCTGTTTTATTAATACAGAATACTGTGTCAATAAAGTCTTCATTTCACCGTGGCTATTGTAATCTTTACTTTTTACTTTGACTTTATTTCCAAAAGGTTTTAAACAATAACTGTGTTTTTAGCCAAATAATATAGACAGACATACATATAAAACAAATTTAACAAAGATCAATTAGCAAAATCATTATAGACGTTCGCATAACAGAAAGTTAATTCTTATCATCACACATTTTAATTCGTCAGCATTTTTTTTTCTTTTTTGCAATATATGCGTATGCAGGATTTATCTTGGTTGAATACTATTTCTTGGACTGTCTACCACTAACATATATAGCTGTCCATAATGGCTTTTATTTGAATATAAAATGACTATAATGCCATTATTTGTTAAATTTAAAGGTACATTTGTGATATTGTGGAAAACCTTGTAACATGCACAGAGTTGAATTGCGTGTGACGAAAGGTTCTACTTATCCGTTGTCGTGTCAATTAAGTGGGATTATCTTATCTTACCAGTCCTTACCTGTATTATTGAAAACCTCATTATTTTATATTGTGTTTCATACCTAGTCTCAAAAAAGACCTGTCAAATGTACTATTTGCTTTGTTATTGTATATTTACTTGTATGAGTGTGTGCTTGAATTCTGTATAGCATATTTTCATGTAAAATCTTGTTACTTCTTGAATTCATATATATTTCCTATGTGACAGGGAAATATATTAACAGTCTCACTTTGGAAAACAAAAATTGCCATTTTGAACTCGCATTCTATTTCCATATTTGTTTAAAAACTGTATTTCATAATCAACATTTGCGCAGAATAAATGTTCATGACTTCAAATGTCCGAGAGCATGGTCATAGTTGATAAGATATAACTAAGTGATAGTATGGTGTTTCATTTTATACATACACACCACGATACCGACGCTCAACTCTGAGCAAAAAGAAGGGTAGATATGCTTACTATTTAGGGATTATAATTCTAGTCCCTCATACAGAAATCAATCAACAATCACTATTTAACCCTTGTTGACACATCAGCAGCAGTCCCCTCTAGAAAACCTTGTGGAAAAACGAGACAATAATCATAATGGCGAGCAATTTCTTTTTTGTCACACTTTTTTTTCCGACTCTTTGCTTTCAATAATCATACTTTCTGCTGCATATTTGGATCATATGGGAAAGTGTTAAAAATACAAATATATGCAAAATAAACATCGACGTTCACAACATTTTCTTTCTCGCATAATACAATTGAGATATTTTTGTGGAAGTTAATATAGCAAATAAATGTTGCAGATTGTCTTCATATACGTACTTAATGCTTGTCTTCTTGCTTGTTATGGAAATATGTATGATGATGCTCACTACGTTATTAGAACTCAAGTCTTAGTGATGATATCCCAATACTCGTGACCACGTAAACGTACACAACATTTTGTCTTTTATAGAAATCAGCTGGTACATATACTATTTGGACATACCAACCGTTCATGTGGGACATTATTTAAAACGTTTTATTGCGAAATAACAGCGAGCCTCTGTTGTAATTATTAATCGGTTAGTTGTTATTAAAACATAAAATATTTACATGAATCTAGGTTATAATCGTTCATGTTTATGTGTTGGAGACCATCGGTACATTATATGTTGTTGATATTTGTTCAGACATAATCCCTTACAATGAATGTTATATTGACATGAATCTGGTTTACCATAGTAAAATAATAATGTATTTGATATCATTGGTACATTAGTACGTGTTCATATTGTGTATGAGAGAACACTTCGTAATGTATTGTATATGGACATGCATTTGGTTTACCATAGCAAATGTGTATGTGTTAGATACCATTAGTACATTAGTATTTGTTCATATTGTGTGTGAGAGAACACCTTGTAATGTATGTTAAATTGACATGAATCTGGTTTACCATCGTATTCTGTGTGACAGAACACCTGTATCTGGTTAACCATAGTAAATATGTTTGTATTGGATACCATATGTAAATTAGTACTTGTTCTTATTATGTTTGGCAGAACACCCTATAAAGTATGTTATATTGACATGAATCTGGTTAACTATAGCAAATGTTTTTGTATTGGATACCATATGTACATTAGTACTTGAATATATTGTGTGTGATAGACAGAACACCTTATAATGAATGCTTTAATGAAATAAATCTGATAAACCACAGTAAACGGTTATGTATTGCATACCATTGGTACATTAGTACTTGTTCTTATTGTGTTTGACAGAACACCTTATCATGTATGTTTTATTGACATGAATCTGATTTACTTTAGTTAATATTTTTGTATTGGATACCATTGGTACATAAATACTCGTTAGTATTGTGTGTGACAGAACACCTTATAATGCATGTTATATTGACATGAATCTAGATTACCATCGTACATGGGAAACACTAGTAAATAAGTGTTTGGTTATTTTGTAACAAAACTCGGTATACATTTATTTAAAACAAAACACCTTAGACCTCACAAAGAGAAGCTAACTCATTTAAATTGAACTGGAAGTGTATTTTAAATAAAACAAGCACTTCTCGGTAACAAGTTTTACAACGCAATACTAATTTATCTATTGAAATATATAATCTGATGTATTTGTCTTCAATGACCTGGACTGAATCATGAAAGTATATGTAATCATCTGGTCTTGTTATCAACATTCAATACACTTGAAAAAGTCGGTCATGTTATAAACTTTGAATCAGTCGAAGCAAACAACTCTAACCTGGGTCGTAGAATTATAGTTAAAGTAAGTAAAATAAAAAAGCCGTTTCCCGTATTGGCATGAAATAAATTAACTGCGTTTGACTTCTTTGTTAAATACAATACGAATCCTCCGGTTTAATTATTACTCCAAAACACGTGTTGACTAGCCTCGTAAATCCCCCCCTGATTGAAATAAGTATATTATTAAGTGGTTGCACATGTCTTGTCTCAATATCACACTTGCCGGTAATGGACCTCTAAATAGCTGTCTCTTCCTAGTTATTCAAACGTGGTAAAATGACTTAATTATTGTTGCAAGTGACCTTAAACATGTGGGTTAGGGTTAATGCAGGAACCTGTATGAATTAACTTATCAGTAGAGTTGAAAACAGTGTGGCAAGAGCAGCAATTGCCCAACGTGCTTTTAAAAGTCGTGTTGTGTGTTCTGTCGATGCTTTAAGCCGTTTTCAACATTAGTTGAGACATAACACGGCAGCAGTTCACTTACTCATGAAGGCTAGGTAATCAAACCAGTATTATTTGTGAAATATGCACAATCCACCATGCCCTTTCCTGACTGCAGATCCAACTCCAGGACATCCGTTTCCAAGTCGACGAACCCTACCAAATCGTCCGCTGCGGATTCCTTTCATAATGTCGTCCACTTCAGAGCCGTGAGAAGGTGTCTGCATATGGGAAAGGGAGGGTCAAAGTCTAAATAAACCTCTATGAATGACAGTTTAATCTTCGAATAGAGTCGAAAACATTGGGTCAATGCTCATTATGTGTTCAAAGGTGGGTTGGCTTGTTCTATTGTGATGTTACCCCGCTTTCAACATAACTTCAGTCAAATCACGGGAGCAGTTCACTTATTCACTTATCCGCAATGTATTGGAAAGGTCTTCAGCATGAGTATGTATGTGGTAAAGCTTTAATTAAAATTTCTCCGTGGATTCACACTGCAAGTCAACAACCATACCAACCCACCAACTTGTCATATGATTCAAGTATTGTTGAAAGTGGCCTAAAACATGTGTATGTTGGTTATTTTAAGAGGATAATTTCATAGAAACCACGCAACAGTGTCGTGTATCAATTAAAACAGATGTCGTGAATAGTATAACTAGCGTGGTATCACAATTGAGTGCGTGAAATTGGACAAATGTTTTTAATCCATCTATTCAATGGCCCATTGATTACAAAAATGAAGCTTTGGACGATGTCTTCGAAAAACGTTATACAATTGGAACTGTTAACTTACTTTTCATAAATTGGTTTTTATTCGGACTATGGTCATTATTTCCATTTATTGTATGTTAGTTGATTTAAATTCGTAACCCGTTCCTCCATACAGTCGAATATAGTCGTATATTTTTATTTCAATTCGTAACTCGTTCCTGCATAAAGTCGACCATTGTCGTATCTGTTGATTTCAAATCGTAACCCGTTTCTCCATATTGTCGACCTTTATTGTATCTGTTTATTTCAAATCGTAACCCGTTCCTCCATGCAGTCGACCATTATCGTATCTGTTTATTTCAAATCGTAACCCGTTCCTCCATGCAGTCGACCATTGTTGTATCTGTTTATTTCAAATCGTAACCAGTTCCTCCATACAGTCGACCATAGGCCTATCTCAAATTATATGCATAACTTACATTCCATCACCAGAACGAGGCTAACTAAGCATGAATGTAAACAATGGCTGAACAAATGATAAGCCCAAACAATTAAAAGTAAAATCTGTCTTAAATTGTTTTGTTCCACTATGCAATTCATTCAGATTCAAAATATGATAATGTATTCAATGGCATCAAAATATATTGCTTTAAAACAAAATACGACAAGACATGTTTTTGAAAAAAAAGGGATAAAGGAATTTCTTTCTTTTTTATTAACATTATGCTATTTATTCCATAAACTTACAACATAATTTTTAACAATTTCCTTTCGTAGATGATTGTAAAAAGTTTATTTAGCTTTTACATAAGAACTGAACTATCAAAATACATTTCAAGCCGTTTAACAAGGTAGAATGTTCCGTATAATATAGGCCACTACATCAGTTTGACCAATACACTTACCGTATTTATGCTAAACAGCTCTGACAAACTGATGTTTGGTACTTTGTCAGATCAGTAAGACGACAATTGCTTGTTCAAAATATTACAACTTAAAGATTTTCGAAATTGTCATAGAAAATGCACCAAACCGACTCTAAAAGACTTGCACTTTCAGACTTTAATTTGAATTGCGACAAACTTATTAGTAACCAAGGCGAGAAATACAGAGGTACATATACACAATGTTTTTAAATATTATTTTCAGAAAGTTTTAACGGTTTTATTTGGGAATTGAACGGTTTTGAACTAACAGCTTTTGGAATGCTGACAGTTGCATATCCTATTTTACAGGATGATCTTCTTATCTGTCTCTTCTTAAATTGTTCTATATTTAAATATCACCATTGCCTTGATTGTAGACATTAGTGAGTCAATGGAATGTTTGTTGCCAACTTATTTTTCAATATCTTCTGCAAGTGTATTGTGTCCAATAGCTTTGCAATATGCAAGCTGGTACAGCCTACAGGACACCAAAAGCATGACCTATAGCCTAGACATACCAATGGGACATTAGCAAAACGCTAAAGATGTGTCAGCTTCCTCTTTAGACTTGAATGCTATCTGTAATTGAAAATGAGATGAACACAGATAATATATTTGAATCATGTACTGATATCTAGCTTTAACTTTCCTATGTTTCCCTTTTCCACATACAGCACAGACGACTTTGAAAACATCTAGGCAGAATTAAGTAAAATATCTATAAATCGACGTTTGATATTGAATTGAGTTGAAAACATTGTGGCAAACGGAGAAATTGCTCTACTTGTGCCACACTGTTTTAACAATATCCCTCTCTTGCAGAGGCGTCAAGAAAGTGTATTTTTGTGGGAAAGGGTTAAAATTATTACTGTGGTGTTATGCGGCTGTTCCTTTTTCTTTCGACTAAATGAAAACAGACATGCATTGTATTTAGATTAAATACGGTACACTATATAAATGCAGATTAAAAATCTCGGCGCCCAATTAGTTAGGCTTATCAATTTATACTTTAAGATGGACGAGAAAGTATAGTGTTTCTTCTTTTGAAGAGCAATCAAATACTGATAAGAACAGAAATGTCTCAAGTACTGACCTGGCTATAACAAAATAAGAAGGAAATATACTCACCTCTGAGGTCTTGAATATATGCAGTCTCTATAATAGTTTTCGCGCTTTGACCTAGATGTTAAACAAATGATCTAGCTTGTTGACTAATCAAATGTTGTATTTAATGAATAATGTCGAAGCAATAAAGGAAATGAAACGTTTTGATTTGTTCATAGTTAAGTTGGCGATCCCACGAGAGGCACTTACAAGGTGAAGTTTTAAAATGAAATGTTTCGCATACTAACCTTTAATTGTTTTACTGAAGTGAAAACAATCAGTGAAAACGTATGAAATATAATATTTAAGAGCAAATATTAATTTCTTTTGAAATATGACAAGATTTCAGTTATTTATCGTCAATAGAAACTTAAACTGTGTTACATAATACACCTCTTGGGAGCCTCGCGTAATCTCCAGCCATGTGTTTGAACTTATTAACGTCATGTCGTGCTAGTGTAATGGATGTTGACTTCGATTGGCAAGTGAAAGGTCTGTGGTTCGCTTCACGGCAGAGGCAAGCTCTTTTTCTCTCTCTCTCTCATTCATATCAAAACCAAAGTATATAAATAAAACAAATATAACATATTTAACGTTGTTTTCTGTAATTCTAATAAGTAAGACAAAATATAAAATAATATGCGCATGTTCCATTTCTTAGTGTTTACTCATATTGATCGCCGTTTATCTTTTTTAAGATATTTCTTGTTTTTATTGATCTATCCAAGGAAAACTTTTTGTTGCACTTCATGACATTTTCAACAAAATAAAATAAACAAGTGGTACAAGTTCAAGATACTGCAAAATATTGCCATAGTGTGTAGTATTTACATGTAGTTTTTTTAAGCTTGCTTAGTTAGCCTCGTTCTGAGAAACACATACATATGTTAAGAAGGGCCTATTGTCGTATCTGTTTATTTCAATTCGTAACCCGTTCCTTCATACAGTCGACAATAATCGTATCTGTTTAAATCAATTCGTAACCAGTTCCTCCATACATTTGACCATTGTCGTATCTGTTCATTTCAATTCGTAACCCGTTCTTCCATACAGTCGACTATTGTCGTATCTGTTTATTTCAATTCGTAACCAGTTCTTCCATACAGTCGACAATAATCGTATCTGTTTAATTCAATTCGTAACCAGTTCTTCCATACAGTTGACCATTGTCGTATCTGTTGATTTCAATTCGTAACCAGTTCTTCCATACAGTTGACCATTGTCGTATCTGTTGATTTCAATTCGTAACCAGTTCTTCCATACAGTCGACCATTGTCGTATCTGTTTAATTCAATTCGTAACCTGTTCCTCCATACAGTCGACCATTGTCGTATCTTTTGTTTTCAATTCGTAACCCGTTTCTCCGTACAGTCGATCATTGTCGTATCTGTTGATTTCAATTCGTAACTAGTTACTCCATACAGTCGACCATTGTCGTATCTGTTTATTTCAATTCGTAACCCGTTCTTCCATACAGTCGACCATTGTCGTATCTGTTTATTTCAATTTGTAACCCATTCCTCCATACAGTCGACAATGATTGTATATGTTTAATTCAATTCGTAACCCGTTCCTTCGTACAGTCTACCATTGTCGTATATGCAGCCAACTATAATTTACAATGCATCAGGAAAGGGAAAACGTTTGTCCTGTTTTCTAGCAGTATCTCCTAATATAAAGATATGTTTCATGCACAATCCAAGTATATCATAAATGAAAAGGTATTCATTAAAAGTGCTGAACTCCAGAATATAGATAGTAGAATCAACGTTTAAAAACTCTTCAAAAGTTCTCTTGAAAAATTAGAATCATAAATCTGGGATAAAATCAAAGTAATAATTTAACTTTCTAGTACAATAAACATCTAAATATCGATCGTGTATGCTTAATTTGTATTAGGTAGACATACCAAGTAAGCCAAATTGTGTACATTTCGAGACTTTCAACTGACTGTTTTTCAACATTTACTTTCAAAATGGTCTATTATATATTTATTACCTACTTTGTTGTCACTATTTACAATATTTGCTGATGTTTCAACATTTCCAAATGTTGATCTCCATCTGGAATTCAGCACCTTGAATGAATACCTTTTCATGTCAGATATACTTTGATTGTCCATGAACTAGATCTTTATGCTAGCAGTAGGACTAAATAACGGAGTACGTGACAAATTTTATATGCTAAGATCTATGTGATATTCAGCATGTGAAGTTTAGTCGTGAAATGACAAGTTTAGTCCTGAAACCATTTGGTTTCCGTTTTGCTTAAAATTCACTGCAACTATAATGTGTCATACAAGCTGAAGTTTCTCAAGTGGTTTTTTTTACCAATAAACTGTTTTAAATCCTCTAACTAGATCCATTAGATAAAAAACAAACATACGTGCTTAAATATTAACATATATTAAGGTTTATTGCCCCTAGTTATAAGTTAAGTGTGACACAAGCTTTGGAAGGAGAAAGGAGGGGTGGAGGGGGGGGGGGGGGGGGGGGGCTATTCTCCTTCAAGTTTAGCAGAAGTATGATAGCAAAAGCGGGAGTATATAAACAAAAAATACGAAGTAATTAAAAAAAAGAAGAAGATATTTATAATCAAGATTGAGCATTATGAAAGTTCACATGTATAGTCAACATATAGCAAGAACTATTAAGTCTGTTTTGTTTGTTTGTAATGTCACTTTAATTGTTTTGAACATGCCAGTAGAAAACTGAAAAATAAACAAAAGAAAATGGTCAAGTCAGTTCCCCAAGAGCAAAGAGCGAAAACCAGTTGGTACGAATCGTTCATCTCGAACGGAACATGAAAAACCGGGTACGAATCCAATGAATTTCAGAGATCGGATGAAATCGTGAAAACAGCGAAGTATTCATAACAAAAGGAAGCAGAGACAACTTAATTACTCTATGGGAACCGATGACACCTTGTCGTCTATTCAATAAGAATGACCAAAATTGCCAAGCGATGACATGCTGCATTTACAAATAGAACGGGTCACATTACGGCCATGCCTATTGCATAGTTGGGTTAACGTTGTTTTTACAGTTTCTAGAATTATACTGTAATATGTAGTAATTAAAATGAATCATCATTGATTTTTTAAAGATTACCCATTTATTTAAAAATCTCAATATTGTAAATAGGCAAAAACATCGCCTGAAACTTTTTTTTGAGCTTTGAAGAATCGGGTCGTAAACCAAACTATAAAAAGAACGTAGCCTAGAAAGTTAGGGGAAAGTTATTAAATACCCATTAGATGTGTATAAAATTTTGTAATAACCATAGAAGACATGCCTATTTTCAGTATTTTGTATCTTTTTGTGTCTTAAATCATTTTATACAATGTGTTGATTCATAAAGGTTTTTTTTTTCAAACAATCAACAGAGGTTTTTTGGACAAATAATAACATTGGTTTCTCCCTTTTCGATTACGTCACCCCATGGTATAAAATTAAAACCTATCCCATACTGACGCCGCGTCAATGAGTTTAACGTACATAAGTTTAATGCCTGGAGATATGCATTAATTTATTTTGCGCCGAATATGTACCAATAATGTAAATAAAAATTAACCAATCCCACTGTTATCTATTTCTTTACAAAGAATTGTTTTGCCTGTTACCAAGTGAGGTACCCAGGAATTACTCTTCAATGATTCCTGGCTTAAAACGTGTACTATAGACATTAACATGTACCTTGGTAAAGTGAACTCTATCGTGACCGCCGCGAGCTGGGACAAAATCAGTTCACTCGATTCCAAATTCCCACCGCTAACAATATGACCAAGGCCGATACCACGGGTACTTAAAAGGCTGCTGATAAACAAAGTCAAAATTTTAAATAATTGATTGTCACAAATGCAGACAGACACTTTTCGCCTCCTGTGGATGTTCTGTTTCAGGAGTCATTACTCTATAACTCTATTCCCCTGAGACGGTATTTGTCGGCCCGGGTCAGTCTGCGCGGACTGTACATGGTGATATGGTCGATACAATACGCAGAGGCCAGCCATAATGTTGGTTTTCTCGCTGGACGGCTCATTTGTAATACATAGGTAGACGGAGGTTGTTTTGACTAGAACACCATTCTGTCTAATACGTCGCGTTGTTGAAAAGGCAGACAACTCGTGCGGGTTGTATATAGTAATCATTCGTATACTGTAATCAGTTAAACAGGTTATCCTGTCATTATTTATTTTGAAAATCAGCTTTGCTTTTGAAAAAACTCATCAATAAATTTAGAATCAAGATAACATGTTGAAAGAGGGAGGCAACAATAAAGCGCCTGTTCAGATGCGGTTGGTCTAGTGGACTTGGCTGGTTCTAATCTAGCGACTGATGTTTCAAAAAATGGGTCCAAGCAATCAACAGCCTAAAGCCGACAGCTCTACCAATATTTTATTCGTAAAAATCAACCACTTTTTTAAGTTCTTTAGCAATGATACGTAATCGAACCGACTGTTGTCTAGCATGGACTTGTGAAAAAAAAATTGAATTGTATCCAAGAACTAGAAACTATTTATGGACGAGGATGAAGGTCTCAAAAATTAGTTTACACTTTCACACATACACAATATCTGCAGCAGATGACTTTGAAGACATTGAGTCATAAGTATGGAAAGTATCTATAACTGAAAGAACCGTACCTGTTAATAAACGTGAAAACAGTGTGGTGAAATGATAAATTGCTCATCATGAGCAATTTCTCTTGTTTTCAATATATTTTAAAAATATATTTGCTGCAGAGAAGACATTTTGCGACTGCATGTGGGAAAGGATTAAGCCGAGAAGATCCGATTAGTTATTCTATGAAGTTACTAAAATTCGGTGGGGAAATGGTTTGATGGATATCTCTGCTGAAGGCACTGTAAAACATCAAAAGCTCGTTCATTTAGTCCACAGTCTACATATCAAGTAAAACGTTACAACATTTATTCAGTTATAAGGCAACCGGCCCAAAATACAACATATAATACAAATCATAGAATATATATATATATATATATATATATATGTGTGTGTGTGTGTGTGTGTGTGTGTGTGTGATATACATAGTCAGTTAATTGTTGTGATTTTTGTTACATAAATAGCTAGCTGCTCGACTTAAGTCGGATTGTCATTGCTAAATATCAAGGCTAGGTTGAACATTATACCATGCATACAATGTAAATAAGTATTTCTTTTCTAATATCAGCAAATTTATCATCAATACAAAGGCATGGAATTCATCTTCGAGAATCAATGCATCTTTTGCGTGAAACAGTAAACACTGATTCTGTCTTCTCTGGTAATGTTGAAATGTGGTCCAAATTCAATGTTAAGTTTATGTTTTTAACATCTGAAGCGTGGTAATGCACATTGAATAAAGATTAAACGTTTAAATAAAAGTCATACTACAATTTGTGATCATCATGCCATGTCTGGAAGTAGCAGTTGTGGGGTAGAGTTGCTACTAAAATCAGTACGCCAAAAATTAGTGCTACCATAAAAAATTACAAGTCTCTAAATGTGTAAATATCATATTTAGTGTAATTAGGTATTATGATATCACTACGCCATTAACTCAATGCTGTACTAAGACTCCGTGAACAAATAACCCTTTGTTCCCTATAGTAACAGAAATACCTCTATGACAAAGTAGATGTGTTTGTGATATTTTTATAGCATTTTCCACTTGCAAAAACATTTGAAGCAGACAACTTTTGAAAACATTGTGGCGAAAGGAGACATTGCTCATTTACACAATGTTTTTGTTTAACGACATGCATATTCACAGTAGAAGACTAATATAGATTATAGAAAAAAAGGCATCATTTAAATCGAAATCAATAGAGTTTATCATGCACATAACGTAAATTGTACTTAAAATTCAAAACAATTTCCTTTATCGGATTACAATGTAATTGATTATATAAAGATGTGTTTTAACCAATTATATAGTACTCCATGTGTCTATATCATTCATATCCAACTATGAGAACCAACGACTGTCAAAAATCGATAACAAAAAATACATTGAATTATAGAGGAACATTTTATTTTTTTTCTCTATAACAATTTTATACTGCAAAAATTAAAAAAGGCACTTATCAAGTTTTCAAGAAAAATATCTCCTAAATATTAATATATTTCTTTATGTGTTTTATTTTAAAAACATTTTGGTCCTTTTTAACTTTGAATACAGTCACCCAAATTTCCCTCTTACTTGCATATTAACCGTTAAGAAAACTGTATTTTTCCGTTAATTCTTACATGTTCTTCAGCGAATATCTTTTATTTAAAGATAGCAAATTAAAAAGGCACTTACGGTATGATGTAGAAAATTATTTTAACGTTTATTTGACATGTATTTTATTAAAATAAAGATATACAATTTTGGACCTTTTTAACATTTTATGCAAGTACAACTAACTTTTTATAGTAAACATATGTTCCGTGATTGCTAGCGAAAGCTCCCGAGGAAGGAATCATATATAAAAAATATTGACTATATTATTTCGTTATGAATAAACAAAAAAAAATCGAGCTATATGTCGGTAACAATGTATTATGAAATTGATAAAGATGTATTGTTTTGCTTGAACAATTGGCTAGAGTATGTATTTATAAATTGATTAAAAATTATCGAAATCATAAAACCCGAGTTGTATTACCCTATAATCCTATGTTATCAGTAGACAATGAAGTATCCTGTGTATCTCTTATCCTGCCCTTCGGCATCACTATCGATGTATATATACCGAATGTTACGTAAATGTCCGCTAGTTTCCGTTACTTAGCGAAATGATAACAATAGCAGATAACAGTCAAATTAGACAATAATTAGTACGGCTTAAACAGTGATATATAGTCTCCCCTGTTTATCGCATGCCGAGCATTGTACCATATGTGAGATAACAAATGAATTGCGCTATTGCTTTAACGTCAATCTGAACTCAGATTAGCCTACATACAGACGCTCAGTACCACAATACCCTTCACATATATTATTTGAAATTACACACATAAATCTCCATGTTTCTTTAACGAGTAGTAGGTACTCATATGAGTTTGTACATCACATAGATCATTTTTAAAATTACAAATAAATTACCCTGATGCTTTAACAAACAGTATGTACTCCGTTTAGCATGTATATACCATAGATCATTTGAAATTACAAATTAGGACCCACTTTAAACCGTAACTTAAATATCACCAAGTCAAACATTCTGGCAAACCAACATTATTCTTCTGTCAAATGATGGAGCTTTACTCAAAATTACCCGCACCAGAGTGCACTTTTATTGGAACTGCAAGGCCTACACCGAGACACCGAGATATTGCTTGTTACTTTGCAGGATTTACTACACGATCGCCACTACAGTGCCTTCGGCGCTTTGATTATCATTAGTTTTAATTGAGTGTGTATCAATTCAACACACAAGATAGAATTTAAGTTGTGACGAAAAGATCACCCTGTCTCGACGTGTTTAATCCCCTGCTAGTTTAGACGAGTTAACCTTTTCAGCGAACAACTGCCAAAACTAGACTCTTCCATGTTCAAAATCTGGTGACTTCATTGTTATTAATGTAGCAAGCCATTTAAAGTATATTGATAACTAAAGGACAAGCAATGCTAAAGTCAATACAATACAATAAACTTTATTGCGTAAACATACATGCATGTTTAAAGCAACATACAGTTTAACACATAGACATGAATTTCGTAAAGAAAAACATACAAAGAGCAAACTAGTGATAAGTGTGGTTGGATACATTTTAAGTTCTAAACTGTTAACACCGGATATACATTCTGTCACTTACTTAGCTAACCCGCTGTTAACACCGAATATACCTTCCGTCACTAAACTGACCCTCTGTTAACACCGGATATACTTTCTGTCACTTAGCTTGCCCGCAATTAACATCGGATACACCTTCCGTCAATAAACTGACCCACTGTTTAGACCGGATACACTTTCCGTCACTTAGCTGACCCGCTGTTAACACCGGATATACCTTTCGTCACTAATCTGACCCGCTGTTAACACCAGATACACCTTCCGTCACTTAGCTGACCCGCTGTCAACACTGGATACACATTACGTCATTTAGTTAACCCGTTCGTAACATCGGGTAGACATTTTGTCACTTTTCTGACCCGCTGTTAATAACGGATATACATTTTGTCACTAAGCTGACACGTTGTTAACACCGGATTACCCTTCTGTCACTTAGCTGACCCGTTGTTGACACCGAATACCCATGCCGTCACGTTATAGAGGCTGTCATACCTAATTTATGTTCTAACATTTGATCGAAATGAAGGGTTCTGTATATGTATTAAACTAAATATTGGTCATGTTTCAATTATTTAATACGTATTACAAGCTTAATCCAGATACGTGACTTCAAAAGTTTATGGCCTGTGGAAATATGAGCGGCGCTCTGCGAAAATGAACCGCTCTAGGCATATTCGACCATTGTAGATACAGACCAGTCAGCGTATACGCGCAGTCTGATATGGCTCTGCATTGTTAGCCAAAAGGTCAGAGAAGGTTAAAAGATTATTTTGTTTTAAATCAGTATCAATTTGAATCCTTTACCATTGGTATGCTGCATACAGGTCGCCTTATAATTACACCATATTCAATTTATTCTTGCAGCATCGCCTAAATCCTGATGGATGAGCGCCAATTTGCAGTCTGAACAGTGTCCGTCCAGTTCGCCATCAAGACGTATCTATATCGTTTTGTTTCAGGATTTATTTAGGACCAACAAACAAATGTAAACAAATCTGCAATGTAATAATATTTCTCATGTATTCAAAACCTCAATAAGCCTGTTTTCTAGCGCCGTGACACAATACCAAGGTAGGTTTTCTAGCGACGTGACACAAGTGTGTAAACCGATTACCAAGGTATGTTTTTATTGTATATTAACCCTTATCCTGCTGAATTCCTATAACTGGTATCATCACTTTTGATTTTGATTGCTTTTCACATATTTAAAATGCGAAACGAGCGATGAGTATGCTGATCTTTGTATACATTGTTCACATCTGTGTAAAATGAAAATAATGTTTTAAGTCAAGTAACGTGGTATAAGGGTAATTATTCAAATGAGGTAATTTTTGCACTTCTCAGTGTTGCTTTACGATTTATCACGGTATAAACGATTGGTAGAGATATGAAGATCAATGGCAAAAACATGTTCCGTTTAATCAATCTTAGACTACACGTACAACTTCACATGTTAGATAAGTGGCGAAATATTTCTTGAATGAATAGAATCTATTAAAATTAAAAAGAATGACTACAAAGGCCTATGGTGAAAAGAGTGCGGATAATGGTTAGGTGAGCATGAAGAAGAAGAAGAAGAAGATTTTATTATCCTCGTAATAGGTCTAGTGGGGTCGAGGCCATCCCACACTAAACCGTACAAATCATAATAATCATTTTACAACAAGCCATAATGGCTTATGAGCAAAACAAGAATATAAACATACAAACATTTATCAAATCTTCAAAATATTCAATGGCGGAAATCAGTGAGACTAAATAATTCTTAGATATATTATTGTCAAAATATGATCCAACTAAAATCACCTTCCACTTATGACAGGAGAGCGAATATACATAAATTTAACATTTAAATAATTATACTTTTGTTTTTTACAAAATACGAATGATTTACTTGTATAAAATAAAACAGCAATGAATGTTAATTTGTTTACTGTTTTTTAAGAATAATGCTTTTTCTTAATTCAAAAGCTTTAAATATAAACATTGCTAAGTTTTGTATATCTCTTTTCCTTTCAGACTTAAACAGCTGTACAGTTTTTAACATACTACAATGTCTTGTGAAATAAGGATTAATATATTGTTAACGGAAATCATTATATAAATAACATTCAAACAAAAAATGGAATTCGTCTAGAGCACACATGACATTTTCTATTTTCTCTACCTATTTTATTCGGTTTTGCCCAACGACCTGTTTCGATTTCAAGACGGTGTGAAGACACCCTTAATTGCGTTAAGGCAATCCTAAATTTGTTTACCTTTACAATATTAGGATATGGTTGAAATGTAAACTCTGCAAAACTACGGTAAAAAGTAGCTCTGCTTGAAAGATTAAGGCGTTTATTCCAGTTTTGTACGAAAACATCTTCAAGGCGTTGCCTTAAAATATTTAAAAAAAGATTATTATTACCAGCGCTTTGCTGATACCAGACTTCATTGAAACCTAAATTAAATAATTCATTTCGAACTAGCGATGCCCAATTTGTTTTATTTGGCATTAGTTCTATATCATTTAACATCATTTTATATACAATATTATCATGAACGGTCAAGACACAATTTGGCATTGTATATAGCGTGTTTGAGAGTATGGATTCGACATGGATTATGTTTCAATTATAATCTGCTTAGGGAATTATTAAATGTATATAGCACATTTAGTAGAACACGTTAAGTTGGGTGTTGAGATACTTTAATTGCGTTGGATTAAAAGAGTAAAGAAATAATAATTTGGTGAACTAAAATTACAAATACAAGTTTTAAGTTCCTGTAGAATTATTTATCTATAAATCGTCAACCTAAGATTGCAGACTCAGTTTTCTGGTGATAAACCATGATGGCGTTACACGATATGACACGTTTGTTACAGAGTTTGGCGTGTTTATTGCTACTACCAGGTATAATATTATGTTACAGAGTTTGTCCTGTTTATTTCTACTACCAGGTATAGTCTTATGTTACAGATATTATCGTGTTTATTTCTACTAGCAGGTATAGTATTATGTAACAGAGATTATCGTGTTAATTTCTACTAGCAGGTATAGTATTATGTAACAGAGATTATCGTGTTTATTTCTACTACCAGGTATAGTATTATGTTACAGAGTTTGTCGTGTTTATTTATACTACCAAGTATAGTATAATGTTACACGATATGACACGTTTGTTACAGAGTTTGTCGTGTTAATTTCTACTACCAGGTATAGTATTATGTTACAGATATTGTTGTGTTTATTGTTACTACCAGGTATATTATTATGTTACAGGGATTATCGTGTTAATTTCTACTAGCAGGTACAGTATTATGTAACAGAGATTATCGTGTTAATTTCTACTACCAGGTATAGTATTATGTTACACGATATGATACGTTTGTTACAGAGATTGTTGTGTTAATTTCTACTACCAGGTATAGTATTATGTTATAGAGATTGTTGTGTTAATTTCTACTACCAGGTATAGTATTATGTTACACGATATGACACATTTGTTACAGAGTTTGTCGTGTTAATTTCTACTACCAGGTATAGTATTATGTTACAGAGATTGTTGTGTTAATTTCTACGACCAGGTATAGTATTATGTTACAGAGATTGTCGTGTTAATTTCTACTACCAGGTATAGTAGTATGTTACAGAGATTGTTGTGTTAATTTCTACTACCAGGTATAGTATTATGTTACAGAGAGTGTCGTGTTTATTTCTACTACCAGGTATAGTATTATGTTACAGAGATTTTCGTGTTTATTGTTACTACCAGGTATAGTATTATGTTACAGAGTTTGTCGTGTTTATTTCTACTACCAGGTATAGTTTTATGTTACACAATATACACGTTTGTTACAGAGTTTGTCGTGTTTATTTCTACTACCAGGTATAGTATTATGTTACAGATATTGTCGTGTTTATTGTTACTACCAGGTATATTATTATGTTACAGGTATTATCGTGTTAATTTCTACTAGCAGGTACAGTATTATGTAACAGAGATTATCGTGTTAATTTCTACTACCAGGTATAGTATTATGTTACACAATATGATACGTTTGTGACAGATTGTGTCGTGTTTTTTCTACTACCAGGTATAGTATTATGTTACAGAGATTGTCATGTTTATTTCTACTACTAGGTATAGTATTATGTTACAGAGATTGTCGTGTTAATTTCTACTACTAGGTATAGTATTATGTTACAGAGATTGTCGTGTTTATTTCTACTACTAGGTATAGTATTATGTTACAGAGATTGTCGTGTTTATTTCTACTACTAGGTATAGTATTATATTACACTATATGATACGTTTGTTATATGACCATCCTTAGTGAATATCTGTAATGAAAATATGTCTGTTTGCGTGGTCATATTATCTGATTAACCCTCTCCACTTATGCAACAGGCGAGTTTTGAAAACATTGCGACAAATAGAGAAATTGCTCCTTCTATACAAAATTGATTAGCATGAATAGAGTATATAGAAATATATGAAACAAAAAGAAATTTGAGTTTGACAACGATTCTGTTTTAACTGATTATATCATCTTCTCGATTAATTATTCTGTACATGTAGTTTTTTTATTATACATTTTTGTTATCTTTCTCTTTTGAACATATAAGACATTTGCCTATCAAAATGGTCGACAAGGGAGGTAATGAGTTCTGAAGCTCCGCAGGGGAGGTAGATATTGGAGTTCTTGGAACTATGTGATCTGGGTCCAACACTAATTAGCGCTAAGTAAAAGTTTGCCCAATAAAAATGCCAATATATTTCGTTTCAAACAAGTATTGTTCGTCAGCAAGGTTAATATTTATATCAACTTTTTCATTCAGTTAAAAAACATTCTACCACTCATGCTTTATACAAAGGGAAAGAAAAATTACGAAATATGCTTTCAAGTATTTAGGTATTACTTAACGCTAAGTAATGATGGTGGAATTGGACCATGTACATGACATTCCCAGGCCACTGATTACCTTTCAACACATACTATTAGACTGTAAGTCGGAGGACAGTAGCAACAATACCTTTCGTAAATCATCTGAAAGAAAAGAAAAATGGCCGAGTTCGGATTTGAACTCAATATCCCTGAATCGGGAGCCCCCGAGTGTATTCACTTACAGCAATTCACCATGGTCAATTGGTGAGCGTTGGGGATTTGGAACTGGGCTTCCCGGTTCGATCCCCAGTCGCGTTAGTCATTGTAAAGTGCCATTGAGCAAAACACATTTCCTAGCATTTAACTGGTTTGTGTATCTAGGGATCATGATATGTTGCCGTGATATAACTGAACTAATGTTGAAAGGCGGCGTTAAACCAAATACAACTTATTTACAGATGTGGTCGAGACGTATGTCACCTGTTATAACAGTTATTACAATACCTACCTGTATTGCAATGATCGTCAGTACTGTTGTCAATCATACCTCAAGTGCTGGTGAGTATTAAAACAATTAGGCGAAAAAAGGTAATTTTTGTTTTTTTTGTTTACAATAACAAGAAGTGTGTACAATAAGTTACACACAGTCACACCAGACTTTATGTATACTTCTTGCAACAGACTGGCAGTAGTACATTGTCACTGTGCGCATTGTGGCAGTGTATGTTACGGAATCCCACGACCTACAGTTGAACCTAGCCTAGGCATTGTGGCAGTGTATGTTACGGAATCCCACGACCTACAGTTGAACCTAGCCTAGGCATTGTGGCAGTGTATGTTACGGAATCCCACGACCTACAGTTGAACCTAGCCTAGGCATTGTGGCAGTGTATGTTACGGCATCCCACGACCTACAGTTGCAAGTAGCATATGAGCCGTTCCTCGAGAAAACCAACATTATGGACTCTGCGTAATGTATCAGGAGAAGTAGTAATAAAGTAATGATTCCTGAAACAGAAAATCAACAGGAGGCTAAAAGAGTCTATCCGGGTTAGACTTCGCGTCATGCTTTAGCTAATCCGGGTCCATACTTCACGAAGAGTCCATACTGTTGGTTTTCTCGTTGAACGGCTCATGTGTCGATCGACAGACGTCGTTTGATAAGGTTGACCTTTTGACTACAAGAACCGAAGTTCATAAAGACTGTGATAACATACTGTTGCTTGTTCAACTCAACATTCCTAGAATTGCATTTAGACACTTCCAAATGTAAACCTTCATCATTAAAGGGGTTGACCTGTGATTGCAGGCTGTCTCAGATAACGGTTAAATGAAAGTTAATGTAACATAACGACCCCTATGTACATGGATGCATAGCTTCAATTTATTCAAACACATGTTAGCATTTACGTCATATTGTTACATTCGATTCAAGGTCAGAATATATGGTTAGACCCGCGTAAGAGGTTAATAGAGTCGTGAGGGACGTTGTCGATCTGAGATACAGTTGATAATGCTGTAGATACAGGCATGATATTTGGTGGCTTTAGAAAATGCTTTCAGCAGTAAATATAATATAGACTCAAGACTAGTGCAATATAAAAGTATTAAAGTTACTTGATTGGCAAACAAAGGAAAACACTGTCCATTATGCAAATACAAACTTAACAACTAACCTATGAACATAAATATGCTATAGATATACACGTAAATGGTTATATTGAAAAGCAAGTCAGAAATATAACCATAGCAACAATACAGCACAGCAGAATATGTGAATACTTGTATGAGCAATGAGAAATGCTGCTTCGCTGTTTTCAAAAATATAGATGCATTTCAGGAAATGGTTCGAGTTAAACGATTTATTAGCTCTCTCACATGTTCGAGTTAGCGCCAGTCCACCGTGGAAATAACCGGAAGTTCATGTTGCCGGGCTGATAATGTTAGACAATAACATTACTGCGTTAGGTTACCTAGTAACACGGTACCACGGATCAGACAATAGCTTATGTGAGACAATAACCTTTTTGGTTAGGCTACCTCGTAACACGGTACCACGAATCACACAACAGCTACTGTGAGAAAATAACCTTACTTGGTTAGGTTACTTCGTAACACGGTACTACGGATCACACATCAGATACTGTGAGATAATAACCTTATTTACTGTGTTGGTCTACCCCGTAAAATGGTACAACGGATCAGACTATAGATTATGTGAGACAATAGCCTTATTGGTTAGGCTACGTCGTAACACGGTACAACGGATCACACAACAGCTACTGTGAGAAAATAACCTTACTTGGTTAGGTTACTTCGTAACACGGTACAACGGATAACACATCAGCTAATGTGAGAATATAACCTTACTTGGTTATGTAACCTCGTAAAACGGTACCACGGATCACACAACAGATAATGTGAGAGAAAATAACTTTACTGCATCAGGCTACCTCGTAACACGGTACCACGGATCACACAACAGATAATGTGAGATAATAATCTTATTTACTGTGTTGGTCTTCCCCGTAAAACGGTATCACGGATCAGACTATAGATTATGTGAGACAATAGCCTTATTGTTAGGCTACGTCGTAACACGGTACAACGGATCACACAACAGCTACTGTGAGAAAATAACCTTACTTGGTTACTTCGTAACACGGTACCACGGATCACACAACAGATTATGTGAGACAATAATCTTACTGATTTAGGCTACCTCGTAACACGGTACCACGGACCACACAACAGATAATGTGAGACAATAACCTTACAGAGTTAGGCTAACTCGTAACACGGTACAACGGATCACACAACATATAATGTGAGATAAAACCCTTACTGCGCTAGTCTACGTCATAATTCGGTACCACGGATCAAACAACAGATAATCTGAGACAATAACCTAACTTAGGTAGGCCACCTCGTAACACGGTACCACGGACCACACATCAGATAATATGAGACAATAACCTTACAGAGTTAGGCTTACTCGTAACACGGTACAACGGATCACACAACATATAATGTGAGATAAAACCCTTACTGCGCTAGTCTACGTCATAACTCGGTACCACGGATCAAACAACAGATAATGTGAGACAATAACCTTACAGAGTTAGGCAACCTCGTAACACGGTATCACGGATCACACAATAGATTATATGAGATAGTAACCTTACTGCGTCAGGCCACCTCGTAAAACGGTACTACGGGTCACACAACATATACTGTGAGACAATAACCTTACTGCGTCCGGCTACCTTGTAACACGGTACCACGGATCACACAACACATACTGTGAGAAAATAACCTTACTGCGTTGGTCTACCTCATAACACGGTACCACGGATCACACAATAGATTATGTGAGATAAAACCCTTACTGCGCTAGTCTACCTCGTAGCACGGTACCACGGATCAAACAACAGATAATGTGAGACAATAACCTAACTGAGGTAGGCTACCTCGTAGCACGGTACCACAGATCACACAACACATTATGTGAGACAATAACCTTACTGTGACAGGCTTCCTCGTAACACGGTACCACGGATCAAACAATAGATTATGTGAGACAATAACCTAACTGAGGTAGGCTACCTCGTAACACGGTAACACGGATCACACAACAGACTATGTGAGATAATAACCTTACTGTGACAGGCTTCCTCGTAACACGATACCACGGATCACACAACGGATACTTCGAGAAAGTAACCTCACTGCGTTAGTTTACATCGTAACACGGCACCACGGATCAAACAACAAATGATGTGAGACAAAAACCATAATGCATAAGTCTACTTCGTATCAAGGTACCATGGATCACACAACAGATAGTGTGAAACAAAAACCTTACTACATTTAGCTACCTCGTAACACGGTACCATTGCTCAAACAACTGATAATGTGAGCTAATAACCTTACTGCGTTGGTCAACCTCGTAACACGATACCACGGGTCACACAACATATAATGTGAGATAATAACCTTACTACGTTGGTCTACCTCCTAACACGGTACCTTGGAATAAACAACATATACTGTGAGACACCAATCTTACTGCGTCAGGCTACCTTGTAACACGGTACTACGGATCACACAACATATCCTGTGAGACAAGAACCTTACTTGGTTAGGATACCTTTTAACACTGTACCTCGGATCACACAACATAAACTGTGAGACAATGATCTTAATGAGTTAGGGCTACCTCGTAACACGGAACCACGGATCACACAACTGATACTGTGTGATAATAACCTTACTGATTAAGGCTACCTCGCAACACGGTAACTCGGAACACACAACACATACTGTGAGAATAATAACCTTACTGCGTTGGTCTACCTCGTAACACGGTACCTTGGAACAAACAACATATACTGTGAGACACCAATCTTACTGCGTCAGGCTACCTTGTAACACGGTACTACGGATCACACAACATATCCTGTGAGACAAGAACCTTACTTGGTTAGGATACCTTTTAACACTGTACCTCGGATCACACAACATAAACTGTGAGACAATGATCTTAATGAGTTAGGGCTACCTCGTAACACGGAACCACGGATCACACAACATATACTGTGAGACACGAACCTTACTGCATCAGGCTACCTTGTAACACGGTACTACGGGTCACACAACAGATACTATTAGACAATAACCTTACTGGGTTAGGCTACCTTGTAACTACGGATCACACAACATATTCTGTGAGACAAGAACCTAACTGGGTTAGGCTACCTTGTAACACGGTGACTCGGATCACACAATTGATATGTTATTTCACAATATACGGCATTTCTACAAACCATGATTTACAAATTAAATTCGCAAGCAAGCATTATGCCCGACTCGCTGGTGGTTTCATTAATGAACCAGTAGTAATGAGTATTGGATAGTTACCTAGGAAACACCATGACATAACTGAAAAATTGTTAAAAGTGGTCTAAAACCCCAAACAAACAAACGAACAAAAACATTTCGTCAGGTCACAACTATTCTTAATACTGTTTACAAGTTAGCTGTGTCGTAGGAAGCTTATGGCAGTGGCAAGTTGTTTGCTTAAATAATAATGCAGTTTTATCGCATGAGAAGTCACAAGCATCTCGCGTCAAGTCGTTCGATTTGTTGTGGGTAACTTTCGTGCGTATAGACCCATCGGGTTATTCACTGTCAGAGGCGTAGTTCCATTTAGGCACGGTAGGCACGTGCCTACACATTTGTTCTCAAAATGCCCCAAAATGCACCTGCGGCGATAGACATCTGCGTAATGTATCGACCAGATTAGCCTGCGCTGTCCGCGCAGACTGATCCGACCGACACATTCCGTCTTAGGGGGATAGATTTCTGAAACAGAAAATCCACAGGTGGCGAAAAGTGTCTATCCTGGTAGGCCTGTGTAGCATGCTTAGGCTGATCCGGGTCGATACTTTACGCAGAGTCCACAATGTTGATTTTCTCACGAGACGGCCTACACATTGATTATTGCAAAGCAACGCCCCTGACTGTCACTTAAACATACGAAATTCTTCTCGAAATCTTATCGGGCATACAACATGATCAAGTGCCTGTCCCAATGATTTTTCTTGTTACTCTTTCAGCGCCGACTTTCATAAAGTAGAATATTTCATGTTCATAATAGTGCGACTTCATTTCTCATGTATCAAGAGTTTTGAACTGCTTTAATATATACAATGCAAACAATGCTGATGTCACGTGAAACAGCTCATAATCTATGCTGCAGATTTCTTTTTAAAACATTGTGGCAAAGGGGGACATTGCTCATGCCACAGTGTTTTCAACTGTTTTCAATAATTAAACTTGCACATATTTTCGCAAAGACATATTCAAAGTGGCAAATTTACTGTATGTTGATAAAGTCAAATATTCTTTAAAAAACCTTTGTTTGCGTAGGATATACCGTCACCAGAATGTATACCGTGTATACCGTCACCAGAATGCATTGAATATATGACATTTAGTTTAAATTTATTATAAATGTGTATAGGATGCACTGGAAATGATTGATTTGATCACTTTTAGTATTTTGACCTCGTTTGAAAGTGAAAGTAGAGAATGCTACAGGTGAATGTTTTCCTTGCTTTATACAGCAACCGCGGGCTGACGGATGGGGCGATAGGGGGAATAGTTGTCGGAATTATTGTCCTGATCTGCATAGTACTTGCGGTTATCCTAAATATACGGTATAAGAAACGAAGGAGAGGCCGCATTAACAATCCTCCATCAGACACAAGAACGGTGACAGGTAAGCATTAATTTTATTTATTTATTGGGGTTTTACGCCGCTGTCAACATTGTTTCAGTTATATCACGGCGACAGTTCACTTATTCATGTTCCCTGGGTAAACAAACCAGTACTAGGCTAGAAAATGTGCCTTGACCAAGGGTACTCCACCATGACCGTACTACTGCGACTGGGGATCGAACCCGGGACACCCGGTTTCGAAATCCCCGACGCTAACCACTCGACCACAGCGGATTCCTAGGTAAGCATTAAACACTTTCTTTATACAGGCGATATTTGACATAATGGGTGAAGGATGTCTCCTTTCAATATGTTCACGATATTGCATGTTCAAATAAATGACCTTCAATTGGGTGTATACAGTGTTGATACCAAGGTAAAAACAATGTGGTAGAAAAGGAAAACTGATGATCATTGTATGAGCCGTTCCATTAGGAAACCAACATTATAGCCTTTGTGTAATATATCGACCCATATCAGCCTGCGTAGTCCGCACGGACTAATCCGGGCCGACACAAACGGTCTCAGGGGGATAGAGGTATAGAGTTATTTTTCCAGAAAATCCACAGTACTCGAAAAGTGTCTGCCCGGGTTAGCCTGCACGGCATGATATGCTGATCCGGGTCGATATTTTACGCATAGTCCACAATGTTGGTTTTTTTCGGGGAGCGGCTCATATGTTCAAGATGGTTCATGTTCAAAACAAACGACCTTCAATTTGGTGTGAAATAGTATTGATACCAAGTTACAAACAATGTGGTACAAATATGAAAATGATGATCATCTTTCAGTGCTAATGGCAATATTAAGGTTTCAGCAAACTATAGAGATTCAGGACAGTCAGTTCGTAACGAGCTGTCTCAGCTAAAATCAGCAAACTATAGAGATTCAGGACAGTCAGTTTGTAACGAGCTGTATCAGCTAAAATCAGCACAATATTTGCCTTTTAGTTATCAAAATATTTCAGAACCCTTAGGTGGCAGGGGACCCCTAAATTTGCAACTTTTCAGTTTGTCCGGATCAATAAATGTTATTTGAGAAATTCTCCAAAACAGCATCCATCACGATGTCAAAACTATATCTCAATATATGGCATAGAACAATTTTTCAAAATCGTGTAACATTTTAGCAACTCGATAGAACTGAACACAATTTCAAACCCTGTGTATTCTATCCCACCTACCCAAAATGAGGGTTAAAATGACACCATTTCAGCAGATTTTCTAATCATGTCCTTACTTCCTGGAAACATGCAAAAGAAAATTGAAGCACACGTACTTAATAATCAAGCAATGCATAACCAGGAAATGTATGCAAAATACCATGTCATCAGTATTCTTTTCTAGTAGAAAAACTTATTTGAAATACCTGAATTTTCGTCACACAACAGTCTCAAATGATATTGATATTGACCTCCCCTTGGAAAGCTCTTCAACATGATATGAGCAAATGTTATACAAATGTTCGTATTTTCTCCACATTTTGTATGCATCAATTGATAGAAGTCAATAAAGAAATCAATGCCATATAGTGTTATATAGTTAAGAAATCAGTTCATTTTCAAGCACACCAAATATATAAAAAATCGAATCCGAATGTGTTCCCTGCCACCTTATAACATAAAAAAATGAGTAGCCGGATTTTGAACATGGAAGCGTCCAGTTAAGGAAATTCGGCACTGATTGAACGCAAATTTCTTAAATGTCGCCAGCTACATGTACTTTGGCGTCTCAATTCGTCTTCATCGGCTAAGATTAATATTGAACATAAGCAAAGGTATCAACAGAAACGGACTTCGAGGGTTTAAAAACAATGTTAAAACGATCATAATTGTTTACGTGTACCACTGGAGAGGGGATTTGGGCCTAGTCAGACTACAACAATTACCGCGATCAGACTACACCAAGACGCTGATCTTAAATTTGTAAATGACTGTATGTTTCCATGATGTGACACATTTAATCACACTTAAAATATGATTCGAGTTAAGAAAGGTATCTTCTCGTTGTCCGTTGGAAGAGTAAAGACTCGTGCAAGCATGTGCAGGCTTAGATTAACAAGAGCCTTCAATATCCGTCTACATGTACAATGACATAAACCCTCTCCCAAATTCGGACGCATTGACAGGCATCTTTATCTGATGACTTTTGAAAACAGCGTCGTTAAAGGAGAAAAGGCTCCTATAGAACATATTTCTGTTTACCACAAAGTTTTAAAGTATATTCAATAAATATATCATCATTAACCCTTTTCCACTTGTACATCTGCAGCAGACGACTTTTGAAAACAATTGTGACAAAAGGATAAATTCCTCAAAACGAGCAATTTCTCCTTTGGCACAACGTTTTGAACTGTTTTCAGTAATTATACTTTCATTTAAAGAGATTTTTCATCTTTCTGCATGATTGTTTTCAAAGTCATCTGCTGCAGATTTGTTGTTTGTGGGAAAGGGTTAACAGAGAGTGTCCATATCATGGTTACCACTTATTTACCCTTTTGCTGAAAATGACAATTAAATGGATTTGAAAAAGATTATGATTCGGGTGAAATCTGCATTGTTTATCATTAAGACATTAAATTTAACAAATGTTCTCTTGTACGAAAATCGCAGTGGGCCAATTTTCAACTTGCAAGACTCGACTTTGTGAACTGGATTAATTTAAGCTGCGTCGTGAGATTTCGGCGGTCTTATAGCATCCGCGTATAGTATACACTTCATTGTCCGCCTAAAGAATGCAAAGACACGAATGCAACTTATATCAAAAGGAACAAGAAGTCTTGCCCACTATTTCAATAT
Source organism: Serripes groenlandicus (assembly GCA_031761405.1). Classification (NCBI taxonomy): domain Eukaryota; kingdom Metazoa; phylum Mollusca; class Bivalvia; order Cardiida; family Cardiidae; genus Serripes; species Serripes groenlandicus. The sequence goes on from JASEVX010000003.1 coordinate 10,341,854, forward strand.
GACATTCCCACTAACCAAATGCTTGAAAGGTGCTGAACTCTAAAAAAATGGATAGTACATTCAATGATCCCGCTAATCAGATGCTTTAAAGGGGATGAACTCCGGGAAATAGAAAGTATATTCAATGATCATGCTAACCAAATGCTTTAAAGGTGGTGAACTCCAGAAAATGGATAGTATATTCAATGATCCTGCTAACCAAAAGCTTTAAAGGTGGTGAACTGCGGAAAAAATAGATAGTATAGTCAATTATCCTGCTAACCAAAAGTTTTAAAGGTGCTGAACTCCAGAAAAATGGATATTACATTCAATGATCCCGCTAACCAGATGCTTTAAAGGTGATGAACTCCAGAAAAATGGATAGTACATTCAATGATCATGCTAACCAGATGCTTTAAAGGTGATGAACTCCAGAAAATAGATAGTACATTCAATGATCATGCTAACCAAATACTTGAAAGGTGCTGAACTCCAGAAAATAGATAGTAGATTCAATGATCCCGATAACCAGATGCTTTAAAGGTGATGAACTCCAGAAAATAGATAGTACATTCAATGATCATGCTAACCAAATACTTGAAAGGTGCTGAACTCCAGAAAATAGATAGTAGATTCAATGATCCCGCTAACCAGATGCTTTAAAGGGGATGAACTCCGGGAAATAGAAAGTATATTCAATGATCATGCTAACCAAATGCTTTAAAGGTGGTGAACTCCAGAAAATGGATAGTATATTCAATGATCCTGCTAACCAAAAGCTTTAAAGGTGGTGAACTTCGGAAAAAATAGATAGTATAGTCAATTATCCTGCTAACCAAACGTTTTAAAGGTGCTGAACTCCAGAAAAATGGATATTACATTCAATGATCCCGCTAACCAGATGCTTTAAAGGTGATGAACTCCAGAAAAATGGATAGTACATTCAATGATCATGCTAACCAGATGCTTTAAAGGTGATGAACTCCAGAAAATAGATAGTACATTCAATGATCATGCTAACCAAATACTTGAAAGGTGCTGAACTCCAGAAAATAGATAGTAGATTCAATGATCCCGATAACCAGATGCTTTAAAGGTGATGAACTCCAGAAAATGGATATTACATTCAATGATCCCACTAACCAAATACTTGAAAGGTGCTGAACTCCAGAAAATAGATAGTAGATTCAATGATCCCGATAACCAGATGCTTTAAAGGTGATGAACTCCAGAAAATAGATAGTATATTCAATGATCATGCTAACCAGATGCTTTAAAGATGGTGAACTCCGGGAAATAGAAAGTATATTCAATGATCCTGCTAACCAGATGCTTTAAAGGTGATGAACTCCAGAAAATAGATAGTACATTCAATGATCACGTTAACCAGATGCTTTAAAGGTGATGAACTCCAGAAAATAGATAGTACATTCAATGATCATGCTAACCAGATGCTTTAAAGGTGGTGAACTCCAGAAAATGGATAGTATATTCAATGATCCTGCTAACCAAAAGCTTTAAAGGTGCTGAACTCCATAAATATAAATAGTATAGTCAATTATCCCGCTAACTAAAAGGTGGACGTGACTCATGTCGATCCTAATTGATATAAAACGACAGGGTTAAAACCCGTTTTTGTGTATCTGAATTAATTAAAAACAACAGGGAGAAAAGGCGTCTTTGTGTATCTGAATTATTAAAAAACGACAGGGAGAAAAAGCGTCTTTGTGTATCTTAATTGTTAAAGAGCGACAGGGAGAAAAGGCGCCTTTGTGTATCTTAATTGTTAAAAAGCGACAGGGAGAAAATGCGTCTTTGTGTATTGTTATTGTTAATGACCGCCAGTGAGAAAAGGCGTCTCTGTGTACCTTTATTGTTAAAGAGCGACAAGGAGAACAGGCGTCTTTGTATATCTTAAATGTTAAAGAGGGACAGGGAGAAAAGGCGTCTTTGTGTATATTAATTGTTAAAAAACGACAGGGATAAAAGGCGTTTTTGTGTATTTTAATTGTGAAAGAGGGACAGGGAGAAAAGGCGTCTTTGTGTATCTAAATTGTTAAAGATCGCCAGTGAGAAAAGGCGTCTTTGTATATCTTAATTGTTAAATAGCGACAGGGAGAAAATGCGTCTTTGTGTATCTTAATTGTTAAATAGCGACAGGGAGAAAATGCGTCTTTGTGTATCTTAATTGTTTAAGATCGCCAGTGAGATAATGCGTCTTTGTGTATCTTAATTGTTAAATAGCGACAGGGAGAAAATGCGTCTTTGTGTATCTTAATTGTTAAATAGCAACAGGGAGAAAAGGCGTCTTTGTGTATCTTAATTGTTAAATAGCGACAGGGAGAAAAGGCGTCTTTGTGTATCTTAATTGTTAAAGAGCGACATTGAGAAAATGCGTCTTTGTGTATCGTTATTGTTAAAGAGGGACAGGGAGAAAAGGCGTCTTTCTGTATCTTAATTGTTAAAGAGGGACATGGAGAAAATGCGTCTTTGTGTATCTTAATTGTTAAAGAGGGAAATGGAGAAAAGGCGTCTTTGTGTATTGTAATTGTTAAAGAGGGACATGGAGAAAATGCGTCTTTGTGTATCTTAATTGTTAAAGAGGGAAAGGGAGAAAATGCGTCTTTGTGTATCTTAATTGTTAAAGAGGGAAAGGGAGAAAATGCGTCTTTGTGTATCTTAATTGTTAAAGAGGGAAAGGGAGAAAATGCGTCTTTGTGTCTCTTAATTGTTAAAGAGGGACAGGGAGAAAAGGCGTCTTTGTGTATCTTAATTGTTAAAGATGGACATGGAGAAAATGCGACTTTGTATATCTTAATTGTTAAAGAGGGAAAGGGAGAAAAGGCGTATTTGTGTATCTTAATTGTTAAAGCTTGACAGGGAGAACAGGCGTCTTTGTATATCTTAATTGTTAAAGAGCGACAGGGAGAAAAGGCGTCTTTGTGTATATTAATTGTTAAAAAGGGACAGGGAGAAAAGGCGTCTTTGTGTATATTAATTGTTAAAAAGCGACAGGGAGAAAAGGCGTTTTTGTGTATTTTAATTGTGAAAGAGGGACAGGGAGAAAAGGCGTCTTTGTGTATCTTAATTGTTAAAGATCGCCAGGGAGAAAATGCGTCTTTGTGTATCTTAATTGTTAAAGATCGCCAGTGAAAAATGCGTCTTTGTGTATCTTAATTGTTAAAGATCGACAGGGAGAAAATGCGTCTTTGTGATCTTAATTGTTAAAGAGCGACATTGAGAAAATGCGTCTTTGTGTATCGTTATTGTTAAAGAGGGACAGGGAGAAAAGGCGTCTTTGTGTATCTTAATTGTTAAAGAGGGACAGGGAGAAAAGGTGTCTTTGTATATCTTAATTGTTAAAGAGGGACAGGGAGAAAAGGCGTCTTTGTATATCATAATTGTTAAAGAGGGACAGGGAGAAAAGGCGTCTTTGTGTATCTTAATTGTTAAAGAGCGACAGGGAGAAAAGGCGTCTTTGTGTATCTTAATTGTTAAAGAGGGACAGGGAGAAAAGGTGTCTTTGTATATCTTAATTGTTAAAGAGGGACAGGGAGAAAATGCGTCTTTGTGTATCTTAATTATTGAAGAGGAACAGGGAGAAAATGCGTCTTTGTATATCTTAATTGTTAAAGAGCGACAGGGAGAAAAGGCGTCTTTGTATATCTTAATTGTTTAAGAGCGACAGGGAGAAAAAGCGTCTTTGAATATCTTAATTGCTAAAGAGCGACAGGGAGAAAAAGCGTCTTTGTGTATCTTAATTGTTAAAGATGGACAGGGAGAAAAGGCGTCTTTGTGTATCTTAATTGTTAAATAGCGACAGGGAGAAAATGCGTCTTTGTGTATCTTAATTGTTTAAGATCGCCAGTGAGATAATGCGTCTTTGTGTATCTTAATTGTTAAATAGCGACAGGGAGAAAATGCGTCTTTGTGTATCTTAATTGTTAAATAGCAACAGGGAGAAAAGGCGTCTTTGTGTATCTTAATTGTTAAATAGCGACAGGGAGAAAAGGCGTCTTTGTGTATCTTAATTGTTAAAGAGCGACATTGAGAAAATGCGTCTTTGTGTATCGTTATTGTTAAAGAGGGACAGGGAGAAAAGGCGTCTTTCTGTATCTTAATTGTTAAAGAGGGACATGGAGTAAATGCGTCTTTGTGTATCTTAATTGTTAAAGAGGGAAATGGAGAAAAGGCGTCTTTGTGTATTGTAATTGTTAAAGAGGGACATGGAGAAAATGCGTCTTTGTGTATCTTAATTGTTAAAGAGGGAAAGGGAGAAAATGCGTCTTTGTGTATCTTAATTGTTAAAGAGGGAAAGGGAGAAAATGCGTCTTTGTGTATCTTAATTGTTAAAGAGGGAAAGGGAGAAAAAGCGTCTTTGTGTCTCTTAATTGTTAAAGAGGGACAGGGAGAAAAGGCGTCTTTGTGTATCTTAATTGTTAAAGATGGACATGGAGAAAATGCGACTTTGTATATCTTAATTGTTAAAGAGGGAAAGGGAGAAAATGCGTATTTGTGTATCTTAATTGTTAAAGCTTGACAGGGAGAACAGGCGTCTTTGTATATCTTAATTGTTAAAGAGCGACAGGGAGAAAAGGCGTCTTTGTGTATATTAATTGTTAAAAAGGGACAGGGAGAAAAGGCGTCTTTGTGTATATTAATTGTTAAAAAGCGACAGGGAGAAAAGGCGTTTTTGTGTATTTTAATTGTGAAAGAGGGACAGGGAGAAAAGGCGTCTTTGTGTATCTTAATTGTTAAAGATCGCCAGGGAGAAAATGCGTCTTTGTGTATCTTAATTGTTAAAGATCGCCAGTGAAAAATGCGTCTTTGTGTATCTTAATTGTTAAAGATCGACAGGGAGAAAATGCGTCTTTGTGATCTTAATTGTTAAAGAGCGACATTGAGAAAATGCGTCTTTGTGTATCGTTATTGTTAAAGAGGGACAGGGAGAAAAGGCGTCTTTGTGTATCTTAATTGTTAAAGAGGGACAGGGAGAAAAGGTGTCTTTGTATATCTTAATTGTTAAAGAGGGACAGGGAGAAAAGGCGTCTTTGTATATCATAATTGTTAAAGAGGGACAGGGAGAAAAGGCGTCTTTGTGTATCTTAATTGTTAAAGAGCGACAGGGAGAAAAGGCGTCTTTGTGTATCTTAATTGTTAAAGAGGGACAGGGAGAAAAGGTGTCTTTGTATATCTTAATTGTTAAAGAGGGACAGGGAGAAAATGCGTCTTTGTGTATCTTAATTATTGAAGAGGAACAGGGAGAAAATGCGTCTTTGTATATCTTAATTGTTAAAGAGCGACAGGGAGAAAAGGCGTCTTTGTATATCTTAATTGTTTAAGAGCGACAGGGAGAAAAAGCGTCTTTGAATATCTTAATTGCTAAAGAGCGACAGGGAGAAAAAGCGTCTTTGTGTATCTTAATTGTTAAAGATGGACAGGGAGAAAAGGCGTCTTTGTGTATCTTAATTGTTAAATAGCGACAGGGAGAAAATGCGTCTTTGTGTATCTTAATTGTTTAAGATCGCCAGTGAGATAATGCGTCTTTGTGTATCTTAATTGTTAAATAGCGACAGGGAGAAAATGCGTCTTTGTGTATCTTAATTGTTAAATAGCAACAGGGAGAAAAGGCGTCTTTGTGTATCTTAATTGTTAAATAGCGACAGGGAGAAAAGGCGTCTTTGTGTATCTTAATTGTTAAAGAGCGACATTGAGAAAATGCGTCTTTGTGTATCGTTATTGTTAAAGAGGGACAGGGAGAAAAGGCGTCTTTCTGTATCTTAATTGTTAAAGAGGGACATGGAGAAAATGCGTCTTTGTGTATCTTAATTGTTAAAGAGGGAAATGGAGAAAAGGCGTCTTTGTGTATTGTAATTGTTAAAGAGGGACATGGAGAAAATGCGTCTTTGTGTATCTTAATTGTTAAAGAGGGAAAGGGAGAAAATGCGTCTTTGTGTATCTTAATTGTTAAAGAGGGAAAGGGAGAAAATGCGTCTTTGTGTATCTTAATTGTTAAAGAGGGAAAGGGAGAAAAAGCGTCTTTGTGTCTCTTAATTGTTAAAGAGGGACAGGGAGAAAAGGCGTCTTTGTGTATCTTAATTGTTAAAGAGGGACATGGAGAAAATGCGACTTTGTATATCTTAATTGTTAAAGAGGGAAAGGGAGAAAATGCGTATTTGTGTATCTTAATTGTTAAAGCTTGACAGGGAGAACAGGCGTCTTTGTATATCTTAATTGTTAAAGAGCGACAGGGAGAAAAGGCGTCTTTGTGTATATTAATTGTTAAAAAGGGACAGGGAGAAAAGGCGTCTTTGTGTATATTAATTGTTAAAAAGCGACAGGGAGAAAAGGCGTTTTTGTGTATTTTAATTGTGAAAGAGGGACAGGGAGAAAAGGCGTCTTTGTGTATCTTAATTGTTAAAGATCGCCAGGGAGAAAATGCGTCTTTGTGTATCTTAATTGTTAAAGATCGCCAGTGAAAAATGCGTCTTTGTGTATCTTAATTGTTAAAGATCGACAGGGAGAAAATGCGTCTTTGTGATCTTAATTGTTAAAGAGCGACATTGAGAAAATGCGTCTTTGTGTATCGTTATTGTTAAAGAGGGACAGGGAGAAAAGGCGTCTTTGTGTATCTTAATTGTTAAAGAGGGACAGGGAGAAAAGGTGTCTTTGTATATCTTAATTGTTAAAGAGGGACAGGGAGAAAAGGCGTCTTTGTATATCATAATTGTTAAAGAGGGACAGGGAGAAAAGGCGTCTTTGTGTATCTTAATTGTTAAAGAGCGACAGGGAGAAAAGGCGTCTTTGTGTATCTTAATTGTTAAAGAGGGACAGGGAGAAAAGGTGTCTTTGTATATCTTAATTGTTAAAGAGGGACAGGGAGAAAATGCGTCTTTGTGTATCTTAATTATTGAAGAGGAACAGGGAGAAAATGCGTCTTTGTATATCTTAATTGTTAAAGAGCGACAGGGAGAAAAGGCGTCTTTGTATATCTTAATTGTTTAAGAGCGACAGGGAGAAAAAGCGTCTTTGAATATCTTAATTGCTAAAGAGCGACAGGGAGAAAAAGCGTCTTTGTGTATCTTAATTGTTAAAGATGGACAGGGAGAAAAGGCGTCTTTGTGTATCTTAATTGTTAAAGAGGGACAGGGAGAAAAGGCGTCTTTGTGTATCTTAATTGTTAAAGATGGACAGGGAGAAAAGGCGTCTTTGTGTATCTTAATTCTTAAAGAGGGACAGGGAGAAAAGTCGTCTTTGTATATCTTAATTCTTAAAGATGGACAGGGAGAAACACGTCTTTGTATATCTTGATTGTTAAAGAGCGACACGGAGAAAAGGGGTCTTTGTATATCTTAATTGTTAAAGAGCGACAGGGAGAAAAGGCGTCTTTGTATATCTTAATTGTTAAAGAGCGACAGGGAGAAAAGGCGTCTTTGTATATCTAAATTGTTAAAGAGCGACAGGGAGAAAAGGCGTCTTTGTGTATCTTAATTGTTAAAGAGGGAAAGGGAGAAAATGCGTATTTGTGTTTCTTAATTGTTAAAGCTTGACAGGGAGAACAGGCGTCTTTGTGTATCTTAAATGTTAAAGAGGGACAGGGAGAAAAGAGTCTCTGTGTATCTTAATAGTTAAAGAGGGACAGACGAAAAGGCGTTTTTGTGTATCTTAATTGTTAAAGAGGGACAGGCAGAAAATGCGTCTTTGTGTATCTTAATGGTTAAAGAGTGACAGGGTTAAAATGCGTCTTTTTGTATCTTAATTGTTAAAAAGCGACAGGGAGAAAAGGCGTCTCTGTGTATCTTAATTGTCTAAGAGGGACAGGGAGAAATGCGTCTTTGTGTATCTGCGATATTGTCCACTGGTTTTACTCTCAATTACCTTATTTACCCACCGGCCTTGGGAAATCTCTATACGTCAACGTAGGATTATTGAATAAAATTGGAAACATTGCGACAACGTAAGAAAAATAGATCACAATACGTCTGTTGCAAATCAATTATTTATGAACTGTTTTTATTTCAGTCGTTCAGCACCCGCAGGTCCAGCCACAGCCGCCCCCGCCACCACCGTACCATGGAGGTCAAGGTCAATTTATGCAGCCCCAACCAATGGGCCAACCCTTTATGCAGCCCCAACCAATGGGGCCACCGCACGGACAGATGTACCCACCACCCCCTCCACAGCATATGGGTAATGCTGTATACCCGCCCCCTGCCTATCCCCCACAGAAACGATACTAAATACGTCCATTTTTCAAAAGAAAAAGTACTTTCGAACTTGAGCGACTATCCTGGATCAAGACTAATGTGTGTTAAGTCAGATTCAATTACTATCCTAACATGCACTGTTCGAAATCAAATCAATGAACATATTATTGTTGATAGTCGAACCACAAATCCTTCTTTCGGAATGTCTATCGGGTGTCTCTACAACAGGCAACTTTTGAGATTTAAGGGAACAGTAGAGAGTGCATAGAATTAGCTTGTTATCCCTTTCACACTACGTTCTCTTCAATAATGTATCAAAATTACACATTCAATGTACTATGTATAACGATATTACTATATGATGTGATATGAATTGTGTATACTATAAAATAATTTATGTTGTGTTATTCAGTGTTTATTTAAATAGGTCTTAACCAGTGATAACCTGTTGAACAGAGGTATTTCCACATTTAACTTAACACATATACTACTACATGGTGCGAGTTAACAGAGGTATATCCAAAATTAAATTAACACATAGATACTACATGGTACAAGTTAATAGAGGTATATCCAAAATTAACTTTACACATAGACCACTGCATGGTACAAGTTAACAGAGGTATATCCAAAATTAACTTAACACATAGACCACTACATGGTACAAGTTAATAGAGGTATATCCAAAATTAACTTAACACTTCGACTACTACATGGTTCAATTGTATAGAGGTATATCCAAAATTAACTTAACAGATAGACCACTACATGGTGCATGTTAATAGAGGTATATCCAAATTTAACTTAACACATCAACTACTACATGGTGCTAGTTAATAGAGGTATATCCAAAATTAACTTTACTCGACCACTGCATGGTGCAAGGTATCATAGGTATATCCAAAATTAACTCAACACAAAGACTACTTCATGGTGCAAGTTAATAGAGGTATATCCAAATTTAACTTAACACATAGACCCCTACATGGTGCAAGTTAATAGAAGTATATCCAAAATTAGCTTAACACATAGAATACTACATGGTGCTAGTTAATAGAGGTATATCCTAATTTAACTTAACACATCGACTACTACATGGTGCAAGTAAATAGAGGTATATCCAAAATTAACTTAACACATAGACTACTACAAGGTACAAAATAATAGAGGTATATCCAAAATTAAATTAACACATAGATACTACATGGTACAAGTTAATAGAGGTATATCCAAAACTAAATTAACACATAGATACTACAAGGAACGAGATAATAGAGGTATATCCAAAATTAACTAAACACATAGACCACTACAAGGTGCAAGTTAATAGAGGTATATCCAAAATTAACTTAACACATAGACCACTACATGGTGCAAGATAATAGAGGTATATCCAAAATTAACTTAACACATAGACCACTACATGGTATAAATTAATAGAGGTATATCCAAAATTAACTTAACACATAGACCACTACATGGTACAAGATAATAGAGGTATATCCAAAATCAACTTAACACATAGATTACAACATGGTACAAGTTAATAGAGGTATATCCAAAATAAACCTAACACATAGACCACTGCATGGTGCAAGTTAATAGAGGTATATCCAAAATAAACCTAACACATAGACCACAGCATGGTACTAGTTAATAGAGGTATATCCAAAATAAACCTAACACATAGACCACTACATGGTGCAAGTTAATAGAGGTATATCCAAAATAAACCTAACACATAGACCACAGCATGGTACTAGTTAATAGAGGTATATCCAAAATAAACCTAACACATAGACCACAGCATGGTACTAGTTAATAGAGGTATATCAAAAATTAACTTAACACATAGACCACTGCATGGTGCTAGTTAATAGAGGTATATCCAAAATTAACTTAACACATAGACCACTACATGGTACAAGTTAACAAAGGGATATCCAAAATAAACCGAACACATAGACCACTGCATGGTGCAAGTCAATAAAGGTATATCCAAATTAAACCTAACACATAGACCACAGCATGGTGCTAGTTAATAGAGGTATATCCAAAATTAACTTAACACATAGACCACTGCATGGTGCTAGTTAATAGAGGTATGTCCAAAACAAACCTAACACATAGACCACAGCATGGTGCTAGTTAATAGAGGTATATCCAAAATTAACTTAACACATAGACCACTGCATGGTGCTAGTTAATAGAGGTATATCCAAAATTAACTTTACTCGACCACTGCATGGTGCAAGGTATCATAGGTATATCCAAAATAAACCTAACACATAGACCACTGCATGGTGCAAGTTAATAGAGGTATATCCAAAATAAACCTAACACATAGACCACTACATGGTGCAAGTTAACAAAGGTATATCCAAAATAAACCTTACACATAGACCACTGCATGATGCAAGTTAATATAGGTATATCCAAAATAAACCTAACACATACACCACAGCATGGTGCTAGTTAATAGAGGTATATCCAAAATTAACTCAACACAAAGACCACTTCATGGTGCAAGTTAATATCCCAAATAAACACATAGACACTATAGGTGCTAGTTAATAGAGGTATATCCAAATTTAATTTAACACATAGACCACTGCATGGTGCAAGTCAATAAAGGTATATCCAAATTAAACCTAACACATAGACCACAGCATGGTGCTAGTTAATAGAGGTATATCCAAATTTAACTTAACACATAGACCACTGCATGGTGCAAGTTAATAGAGGTATTTCCAAAATTAACTTTACTCGACCACCGCATGGTGCAAGGCATCATAGGTATATCCAGAATTAACTCAACACAAAGACCACTTCATGGTGCAAGTTAATAGAGATATATCCAAAATTAACTTTACTCGACCACTGCATGGTGCAAGGTATCATAGGTATATCAAAAATTAACTCAACATAAAGACCACTTCATGGTGCAAGTTAATAGAGGTATATCCAAAATTAACTTAACTTGACCACTGCATGGTGCAAGTTAAAATTTGTAAACTGATCGGTCGATCCGCCGAATGTTATCGTTTACTGATAGGTTTATCTGAATACTGTCTGATGCAATCTCATTAACCGTTCGTTTCCCACATACATTAACTCTACAGCAGACGACTTTTTAATTTATGTAACTAATATAGATAATCTCCGTATATAAAAGTTAAATTGTTGAAGAGATTTGAAAATATTGTGGCAAAAGGAAAAACATGTCTTTATGAGCAATTGCTTCTCTTCCAAGATTATCTCAAATGTCGGATGCTTCACTACCGTCAACATGCTTCTATATATGAGAAAATGTTAAAAGACAACATTTTCAAACGTAGAGCAAAGATAGGACTTTGTTGAAGCCAGCCGAGTCTTCATTTCCGTATAATATGTTCAGTTCTGTGTCACTAACTGTGAACTTAACTTCAAATTTTGAAAATGTGCAGATTTCCTCTTATCTTACGGAGCAGACGATGACAACAGTAGCATATATCACAAACCCTCAAATAGCATAGAAGACCTTGCGCACCTCTGTAGAAGGCGCACTTGCTTTAAACAAACTATGCCTCTGCAGCAGATCACTTTTGAGGAAATTGTACATCCATCCTTAATGTCATTCTCAAGCTCTTTAAAATCAGACCAAAATACTTCATTGTGCGTTTGGATCTGACGATACCGTATACAAGATTGTCTCACATCTAAATATCAATGAGCAGTGTTTTTGTCCGATGAAATCGCACACTCGACCACCGACACTTCCCTATCTCGTTTACTTATACATATGGGTTGTCTCCACTGTTAATGCCTTATGATTCTTGAGTCGACATTTTGATTGGCTGTTGTAAAGGTCGATCTGTTTGGGAAGGCAGCTAGTTGTCAGTGAAACATGTTACTGGGGAGTAGAATTGAGGCAAAAGAACTAGAAACCACGAATCTATATGAACTTGTAAACACGTTTGACATCAAATCAATCACACAAATCGATCGTGAACCCTTTCCCACTATCAAACACGTGTTGGCGTATCTGCTTCAGACGACTTTTGAAAACCATTGTGACAAAAGAAGAAACTGCCCATAATTAGTAATTTCTCAACTATTTCAACTCTTTTCAAATGTATTTAATAATTGTTTTCATTTGTAGAAGTTGTCCATATTTTTGCCAAGATGTTTTCACAGTCAATTTGTTGTGTGAAGGAAATGGGGGTTAACGGCTAAACATGTGTTGCAAGTTCCATTTTTTAGGTGAGAGGAACAAATCATATGTTATAACACACTGTCGCTTTATGACTGGTTCGTATTTGTATTTGTTTATATTACAAGTTGCGCGGATGATATGAAATGAGATCATCAATTACTTCGATATACATATTCGTGCCATGAACGCACAGCACTCACAGTAACTATGAGATCATCAATTACTTCGATATACATATTCGTGCTATGGACGCGCAGTATTCACAGTAACTATGAGATCATCAATTACTTCGATATACATCTTCGTGCCATGGACGCACAACACTCACAGTAACTATGAGATCATCAATTAATTCGATATACATATTCGTGCTGTGGACGCACAGTATTCGCAGTAACTATGAGATCATCAATTACTTCGATATACATATTCGTGCCATGGACGCACAGTACTCACAGTAACTATGAGATCATCAATTACTTCGATATACATATTCGTGCCATGGACGCACAGCACTCACAGTAACTATGAGATCATCAATCACTTCGATATGCATATTCGTGCCATGGACGCACAGTACTCACAGTAACTATGAGATCATCAATTACTTCGATATACATATTCGTGCCATGGACGCACAGTACTCACAGTAACTATGAGATCATCAATTACTTCGATATACATATTCGTCCCATGGACGTACAGTATTCACAGTAACTATGGGATCATCAATTACTTCGATATACATATTCGTGACATGGACACACAGTACTCACAGTAACTATGAGATCATCAATTACTTCATTATACATATTCGTGCCATGGACGCACAGTACTCACAGTAACTATGAGATCATCAATTACTTCGATATACATATTCGTGCTATGGACTCACAGCACTCACAGTAACTATGAGATCATCAATTACTTCGATATACATATTCGTGCTATAGACACACAGTACTCACAGTAACTATGAGATCATCTATTACTTCGATATACATATTCGTGCCATGGACTCACAGCACTCACAGTAACTATGAGATCATCAATTACTTCGATATACATATTCGTGCTATATACTCACAGCACTCACAGTAACTATGAGATCATCAATTACTTCGATATACATATTCGTGCTATAGACTCACAGTAACTATGAGATCATCAATTACTTCGATATACATATTCGTGCTATTGACTCACAGCACTCACAGTAACTATGAGATCATCAATTACTTCGATATACATATTCGTGCTATGGACGTACAGTATTCACAGTAACTATGAGATCATCAATTACTTCGATATAAATATTCGTGCTATGGACGTACAGTATTCACAGTAACTATGAGATCATCAATTACTTCGATATACATATTCGTGCTATGGACTCACAGCACTCACAGTAACTATGAGATCATCAACTACTTCGATATACATATTCGTGCTATAGACACACAGTACTCACAGTAACTATGAGATCATCAATTACTTCGATATACATATTCTTGCTATAGACACACAGCACTCACAGTAACTATGAGATCATCAATTACTTCGATATACATATTCGTGCCATGGACTCACAGCACTCACAGTAACTATGAGATCATCAATTATTTCGATATACATACTCGTGCTATGGACTCACAGCACTCACAGTAACTATGAGATCATCAATTACTTCGATATACATATTCGTGCCATGGACGCACTGTACTCACAGTAACTATGAGATCATCAATTACTTCGATATACATATTCGTGCTATGGACGCACAGTATTCACAGTAATTATGAGATCATCAATTGCTTCGATATACATATTCGTGCCATGGACGCACAGTAGTCACAGTAACTATGAGATCATCAATTAATTCGATATACATATTCGTGCTATGGACGCACAGTACTCACAGTAACTATGAGATCATCAATTACTTTGATATACATATTCATGCTATAGACACACAGCACTCACAGTAACTATGAGATCATCAATTACTTCGATATACATATTCGTGCCATGGACTCACAGCACTCACAGTAACTATGAGATCATCAATTACTTCGATATACATATTCGTGCTATGGACTCACAACACTCACAGTAACTATGAGATCATCAATTACTTCGATATACAAATTCGTGATATAGACTCACAGTAACTATGAGATCATCAATTACTTCGATATACATATTCGTGGCATGGACTCACAGCACTCACAGTAACTATGAGAGCATCAATTACTTCGATATACATATTCGTGCTATGGACGTACAGTATTCACAGTAACTATGAGATCATCAATTACTTCGATATACATATTCGTGCTATGGACGTACAGTATTCACGGTAACTATGAGATCATCAATTACTTCGATATACATATTCGTGCCATGGACTCACAGTACTCACAGTAACTATGAGATCATCAATTACTTCGATATACATATTCGTGCCATGGACGTACAGTATTCACAGTAACTATGAGATCATCAATTACTTCGATATACATATTCGTGCTATAGACTCACAGTACTCACAGTAACTATGAGATCATCAATTACTTCGATATACATATTCGTGCTATAGACTCACAGTAACTATGAGATCATCAATTACTTCGATATACATATTCGTGCTATAGACTCACAGTAACTATGAGATCATCAATTACTTCGATATACATATTCGTGCTATAGACGCACAGCACTAACAGTAACTATGAGATCATCAATAACTTCGATATACATATTCGTGCTATAGACTCACAGTAACTATGAGATCATCAATTACTTCGATATACATATTCGTGCCATGGACGCACAGTACTAACAGTAACTATGAGATCATCAATTACTTCGATATACATATTCGTGCCATGGACGCACAGCACTCACAGTAACTATGAGATCATCAATTACTTCGATATACATATTCGTGCTATAGACTCACAGTAACTATGAGATCATCAATTACTTCGATATACATATTCGTGCTATAGACTCACAGTAACTATGAGATCATCAATTACTTCGATATACATATTCGTGCTATGGACGCACAGTACTAACAGTAACTATGAGATCATCAATTACTTCGATATACATATTCGTGTTATTGACTCACAGCACTCACAGTAACTATGAGATCATCAATTACTTCGATATACATATTCGTGCCATTGACTCACAGCACTCACAGTAACTATGAGATCATCAATTACTTCGATATACATATTCGTGCCTTGGACGCACAGTACTAACAGTAACTATGAGATCATCAATTACTTCGATATACATATTCGTGCCATTGACTCACAGTACTCACAGTAACTATGAGATCATCAATTACTTCGATATACATATTCGTGCCATTGACTCACAGCTACTATGACCAAAGTTAAACGTCAGTAACGAGACGCGACATGAATTTCATGGATCTTATATGTAGTGTATAATGTATTCAGCCTTAAACATGAAATACGAAAAACGATCCGTTCCGCGAGAAAAACCAACATTGTGGACTCTGAGTAATGTATCGAACCAGATCAGCCTGCGCAGTCCGCGCAGGTTAACCCACACCGACACATCCCTTCTCAGAGGTAAAAAGTAATGATTCATGAATTATAAAATCCACAGGAGGTGAAAAGTGTATGTCTGGGTTAGCCAGCGCGGCACGGTTATGCTGATCTGGATCTATACTTTACGCATAGTCCACAGTGTTGTTTTTTTTTCGCGGAACGGCTTAAATCATAACTGCCTTGATTTTACTACACGATAATAACAAATACTTGCTGAAGCACGCGTAAATGTCACTAGGGATCGATGTCCCCTGACAACAATTCAATGTCGATTAAAGCTAATGTGCCATCCTTGTCCTGGGTAAGTTTATTACTCGTTGAAGTATTACCTTGTTGTCAGACCTCTATACGACAGGTACAAGAGATCCGGACCAATACGTACCTTACTGAATACACCTTAACTCTTTCAGCGCCGAATTGTTTAAAGTAGACTCTTCCATGTTCAAAATCGGGTATGTCCATTTCTCAAGATGTTAAAGTTTTGGACTATTTTGGTAACTAAAAGACAAACAATGCTGATTTTAGGTGAGACAGTTCGTTACGAACTGACTTGCCTGAATCTGCATTGTTTGCAAAAACCTCAATATTGCCTGTGACGCTGAAAGAGTTAAATAGCATCGCTTTCAACCCTATTCAAATATTATACTTTAATTTATAGAGTGTTTACTCATATCTTCAAGATGTTTTCACAGTCGTCTGCTGCATATTTGTTGAAGGCTTAAGCTGAAATTATTGATTCATATACATATGTCTTTGTCACCTTCTGTCATGTTCTATACTATATGGTATGTATTTGTGTGTGTGTGTGTGTATATGGGCCGGAGGCCTTTGTACAGTAAACTTTGAAACTTTGTTGTATGGTGAAATTGATACATTACAAACAAAACGTATTATATAACACTTCAGAAATCGACCGCAAATTATACAATCGGGAGATCTTTCAAAGGATAAAAACGCTGAACAACCCTGTAATACACATTCTGTAATACACATTCTGTAATACACATTCTGTAATACACATTCTGTAATACACATTCTGTAATACACATTCTGTAATACACATTATGTAATACACATTCAACTCAACAATACATGCAGACGTGGTTAGTGTCGGGGATATATACAGGATGTTCCGGGTTCGATCCAATGTCGCAGCGGTTATGGTGGAGTGTCTGTTGGAAATGGACATTTCCTATCCTATTACTGGTTTGTTTACCCACTGGTCATGAGTAAGTGAACTGTCGCTGTGATATAACTGAAATAATGTTAAAAACGGCGTAAAATCCCGAGAAAAACAAACAAATGTACACACAACATCTTACGTTTCGGGTGGAATAGTCTTGTTTTGTTGCATGCACACTTTTAATTCGATAATAAGTTATCAACAAGTACTTTCGGAAGATAAATTATCAAGCATTTTGATGAACGCCTTATATCTCATTCTAACCCTTCAGTCTTGCCAATCATCAGCGCTTCGTGCGACTTGAGGTCTAAATACATATTCACATAGTGGGGTCTGAATACACCAGGGTATATTGGGATCTCTCTGAATACACCTGCGTATAATGAGGTCTGAATATACCCTGCGTATATATATGGTGGGTCTGAATACGCCTGCGTATAGTTGGATCTCTATGAATACACCTGCGTATAATGAGGTCTGAACATACCCTGCGTATAGTATGGTCTGAATACACCTTCGTATAGTGGGATCTGAAAACACATTCGTAGAGTGTGATCTAAATAAATCTGCAAATATTGGGATCTGAATACACCTGTTCATAGTAAGGTCTGAATACACCTGTGCATATCGGGGTCCGAATGAATATAAGTAAAGTGGGTTCTGAATATACATGCGTATATCGGGGTCTGAACAAAACCTTAATATACGTATATATGCGAATATCGGGGTCTGAATAAACCTAAGTATATCGGGGTCTGAATAAACCTAAGTATTTTGGGGTCTGAATACACTCGTATATCACGGTCTGAAAAGACCTGCACTTATTGGGGTCTGAAAAAAAATGAAAATATCTGAGTTTATTTATACATGCGTAAAGTGGAATCTAGACACACCTGTTTATAGTGGGGTCTGAATTCACGTGTGTATAGTGGGGTCTGAATACACGTGTGTATAGTGGGGTCTGAATTCACGTGTGTATAGTGGGGTCTGAATACACGTGCTTATAGTGGAATCTAATAGACTAGCGTATATCGGGGTCTGAATAGTCAAGTGAGGTCTGAAAACACATGCGTATATTGATTTATATGCAAATTAACCGATAAGACCCAAAATTATTAGGCGTGGCTCCATTAAATCGAGCTTATGATATAGAGATAGACGCAATCTTAATACATTTAAACCTTCTAGAATACCTATTGCGCACATTTTGATGTAACTAACATATTGTTTTAGTGAGAAATTGTTCTACTTTTCCCGTTGGGCGTAAACAGTGCTTTCTACTGTTTTTGTAAATCAGACCATATATTGGTATTTTACTTCCGACATTACAAAGCAGATAATACAATATAAAATGCCAAGGAAACCGTTAAATCACCACTATAGACAAATCTTAACTCTTTCCCATTTACAGACGCCCATATACGCATCTCTAGCAGATGACGTTTGAAAACATTGTGACAAATGTCCTGTACTGTAGAGTTGTTTTGTGTTGGATAGGGTTACCGAAAACCCCAGGCGAATACATATTACTTAGCCAATCCAACATACATGTAAAAGACTGTCTGTCCTTCAATATGTTACGTCTGTTTTCAATAAACCGATAAATCGATAAGTACAAAGTCGAAAATGTCTGATAAGAAAATTCAGTGCTTGATTATTTTAAAAGTCCTTCAGATTTATGAATCTTTATCACAAATAGGCATGTCAACTATTTATCGTCCGACCCTGGTGACAAAGTAAATAAAACTCCTTAACTCTTTCCCTCATACGACAATTCTGCAGCGGACGACTTTGAACATATTTTGTCAACAAATAGAAACTCTCTATAATTGAATGGATAACCTATGACTAAAAGTAGAAAACATTGTGTCAAAAGGAGAAATTTCACAAAACGTGCAATTTCTTCTTTTGCCACTATGTTTTCAAAAAGCCGTCTGCTGGAGAGGCGTCAGAAAGCGTCTATATGAGGGAAAGGGTTAACTCTTTTCCCAAACAGTCAATTTTCATAGACGACTTGTAGAATATCGAGGCAAATATCTTTTCTTTTTCTTTCTTTTTTTCAATATATAACTGTATTAGCCACGTGCATTTGGTATTGATCTTTATAAATTAAAGTATATAAATTTAAAAGAGTTGAAAAACATTGTGGCAAAAGGAGAAATTGCTCATTATGATGGGTCAGATTGCGTTTGCATGTAAGAAAGGATAACAAACACAACTGTATACACGTATATAGAAAGTGAAGCGAGTAGTTTTCGCGGTAAAGTGTATACGATAAACTTTAGAGAATAACGAAGAACGACACGCCCGATTTATACCTTATTATTCAAAGATGGCTTGTGATGTTTTGAGGATATCGGTGCTTTTGTGGGTTGTGATCGGTATGTTGATATTTACCGTACTTAATTCTTCATAAATTATTCTAGACCGACAATATTAAATAGGAAATTTCAATTCCATGTAAGACGTAATATATGTTGAAAATTACACACACACACAAATCAAAATTAGGGTTGGCAACATTATTTTTTCTATCATATATTAGTATTTGAAACGAGTTTGGCGATTTGGGGTCTTATTGACTCTCCGTTTTGGTCTCATTTAAAGATCTATTGAAGTAACACTATTGTGGCTACATATCTAGGTTTTTGTCAAAAGATGCATTCAGGACTGGATTATACATAGACGGACCGTGCAGACTCTGATAACACTGTTCTGGTACGGACTCGCCTTAGCCTTCACTGTGAGGGTGTACAGGCTCGCCTTAGCCTTCACTGTGCGGATGTACAGGCTCGCCTTAGCCTTCACTGTGCGGATGTACAGGCTCGTCTTAGCCTTCACTGTGCGGATGTACAGGCTCGCCTTAGCCTTCACTGTGCGGTGTACAGGCTCGCCTTAGCTTTCACTGTGCGGTGTACAGGCTCGCCTTAGCCTTCACTGTATGGGTGTACAGGCTCGCCTTAGCCTTCACTGTATGGGTGTTCGGGCTCGCTTTAGCCTTCACTGTATGGATGTACAGGCTCGCCTTAGCCTTCACTGTGCGGATGTACAGGCTCGCCTTAGCCTTCACTGTGCGGATGTACAGGCTCGCCTTAGCCTTCACTGTGCGGATGTACAGGCTCTCCTTATCCTTCACTGTGCGGTGTACAGGCTCGCCTTAGCCTTCACTGTGTGGTGTACAGGCTCACCTTAGCCTTCACTGTGAGGGTGTACAGGCTCGCCTTAGCCTTCACTGCGCGGGTGTACAGGCTCGCCTTAGCCTTCACTGTGCGGGAGTACAGGCTCGCCTTAGCCTTCACTGTGCGGGAGTACAGGCTCGCCTTAGCCTTGACTGTGAGGGTGTACAGGCTCGCATTAGCCTTCACTGTGCGGGAGTACAGGCTCGCC
Organism: Serripes groenlandicus; assembly: GCA_031761405.1. Taxonomy (NCBI): domain Eukaryota; kingdom Metazoa; phylum Mollusca; class Bivalvia; order Cardiida; family Cardiidae; genus Serripes; species Serripes groenlandicus. Next base: position 10,362,395 of record JASEVX010000003.1, read on the forward strand.
TTAGCCTTCACTGTGCGGGAGTACAGGCTCGCCTTAGCCTTCAATGTGCGGGTGTACAGGCTCGCCTTAGCCTTCACTGTACGCTTAGGCAACTAGACGCCAGATCGCGGCTTATTAATTTTCACTATTATGTGTATATTCTTGTGTAACTTATGTATCATACGAATTTTGAAACATTATTAGGAAAGAAGTATGAATGAATGATTATATTTTTCCATTGTTCTTCCAAAAGAGTCTACACTGTTTTCCTGACATATTCTTAAAAGAGACGCAACTAATTCTTCCATATGAGGTAACGGGTTAATACATGAGTCACGTTACCCCTTGTAGGTTCAGACTAGGCTGCACGTTAAGCTTCAAATAGTTCTATAAACATAATACCATATAGTATGTGTAATCATAATGATCAGAATGATTATGAGCACCGTAGGTTAGCTACTGTTTTAAACAAGGAAAGAGCTTTGCACATACTCACTTGGGTCTTCACTGTACGCGGATGCATTTAGACCCAATCATCATATATGTCATATGCTGATCTTTGGACTCGTTTATATGTAGGCGGTAAGTGAAAGTTCTGGTGATACTGTGCGTTTGTAGGCTCACTTGGTCTTTTCTGTAAGCATACACATTAAGTCCCTGAATCGTCTGAGTCTTCACTGTACGCATACACATTAAGTCCCTGAATCGTCTGAGACTTCACTGTACGCATACACATTAAGTCCCTGAATCGTCTGAGACTTCACTGTACGCATACACATTAAGTCCCTAATTCGTCTGAGACTTCACTGTACGCATACACATTAAGTCCCTGAATCGTCTGAGACTTCACTGTACGCATACACATTAAGTCCCTAATTCGTCTGAGACTTCACTGTACGCATACACATTAAGTCCCTGAATCGTCTGAGATAGTGTATTGTTTATCAAGCGTAAGTGCATGTATGTAACATAGTTAGTGGTCATTTTTAAACAGCAACTCATCAGTATCAATGATGATCAAAACCGATATTTCACCTTTGAATTTATTGTATCGATTTACCATTTCTCTATAAAATAATGTTAGTGCATTGCATTTTGTTTATAACTAATAATTTCAAAGGATGTGTGTTTAATCCTTCATAAAAAGCACATTTCATGTTTTTATTGTTAGTATGTAAATTTATAAATTCTTTTGTTTGCATGTCTATCTATAACCATTATTATATTTGTATTTAACTTTTATCTGTTAAAGACCGTGTAGGTGCAGAGTTTTGCAGTACTTCCGGTGTTTCTTACCGCTACTGTGACAGTGATCACTACTGCTGTGATAATGGATATTCGTGCTGGTAAGTCTTCATCGTCTACGAACAATCCAGAGTCACGTGATTTAGGTATAGGACCAGTCAAATAAACGGTTTATGTTCCTCCAAATTGATACTGTCACGTCGATGTACGTATCATGTCATTTATTGTTAGATATTGATATATGGATAGAAGCTGTATTAACTTATGTCAATAAAAACTAGAGCTATCATTGAATGTGATTAATACCCCCGAACGCTTCCATGTTAGGAAATGGTAGTGAAATATTTAGAAACCTCAACTAACACTGACAATGTCATAGATTGGTTGATTCCTCTTTTGTTCATTTTTAGATTGTCTTTCTTAAAATTAGATAATAAAGCTCCTTTAATTGTTGTGCAGTGCACAACCTTACATGGCAATCAATAAATTGTATAAGTATTTGAGTTATGCTGTGGAACAACATTTTAAATGAAGAGAAATAAACTAAAGAAAAGTAAGAAAGGGCAATAACTATTAAGACTTAAAATATAATTATGGTTCCTGTACACTGTACTCCCTCTCATTGTGCTTTACATTGAATGAGGTTTAATTAAATTCCTTCCAATACAGTTTTCAAATTATTCTCCGGACAAACTAACAGTAAGAAAGGGCAATGACTCTGAAGAGAGCTAAACTAATTACGGTTCTTGTACACTGACTGCACTTCCTCTAAGTGTGCTCTACCATTGTATGAAGTTTTTTAAATTCCATCCTGTAGTTTTAAAATTATTATCCGGACAAGATAAAACTAAGAAATGGCAATAACTCTATAATTAGCTAAAATAGAGTTATGGTTCTTGTACACTGCACTTCCTTTCAATGCGCTCTGCCATTGTATGAAGTTTTATTAAATTAGATGTCGTAGTTTTAAAGATATTCTCTGGACAAGAACAAAATAAGAAATGGCAATAACTCTGTAATTAGCTAAAATAGTTATGGTTCTTGTACCCTGCACTTCCTCTCTCTCCCACTGTATGCAGTTTCATTAAATTCTATCTCTTCGTTTTAAAGTTAATCTCAGGACAAGAAAAAATAAGAAAGCTCAATAACTCCGTAATTAGCTAAAATAGAGTTATGGTTGTGTACACTGCACTTCCTCTCATTTAGCTCTACCATTGTATGAAGTTTTATTAAATCCGTCCTTTAGTTTTAACAGGGTGACTCCAATATAGCCCCTTCAAACTTCGTTTGTGGGGGGTATAACACATTGTCTTGCCTTGTATATTGGAAATGGAAAGAAAGTCGGATAAAATGCACATGTGGTTATTGGTTGACAATTTAAAGGCAGAGTCGCTAGTCTTCGGTGTAATTTAAGTTATGTTAAGTTATGTTTTTATTTGTTCTGTCCGATCAATGCATTTTCATGTAGATAAAATATAAAAACTATATTTAAATTTACATAACAAGGAACAAGGAAGACACATTTTTATAACTTTATTTGTTATCATTCTCACGTGTTTCGTAACCATTGGATATCGTTCGATTGCACTTGATAGATTTGTGTATCGTTCGATTATACTTGATAGATTTGTGTATTGTTTGATTATACTTGATAGATTTGTGTATCGTTCGATTATACTTGATATATTTGTGTATCGTTCGATTATACTTGATAGATTAGTGTATTGTTCGATTATACTTGATATATTTGTGTATTGTTCGATTATACTTGATAGATTTGTGTATTGTTCGGTTATATGTGATAGATGTGTGTATTGTTCGATTATATGTGATCGATTTGTGTATTGTTCGATTATACTTGATAGATTTGTGTCTTTCGATTATACTTGATAGATTTGTGTCTTTCGATTATACTTTATAGATTTGTGTCTTTCGATTATACTTTATAGATTTGTGTATCGTTCGATCATACTTGATATATTTGTGTATTGTTCGATTATATGTGATATATTTGTGTATTGTTCGATTATATGTGATATATTTGTGTATTATTCGATTATACTTGATATATTTGTGTATCGTTCGATTATATGTGATATATTTGTGTATTGTTCGATTATATGAGATAGATTTGTGTATCGTTCGATTATACTTGATAGATTTGTGTATCGTTCGATTATATGTGATATATTTGTGTATTGTTCGATTATATGTGATATATTTGTGTATCGTTCGATTATACTTGATATATTTGTGTATTATTCGATTATACGTAATAGATTTGTGTATCACTCGATTATACTTGATATATTTGCGTATCGTTCGATTATACTTGATATATGTGTGTATCGTTCGATTATACTTGATAGATTTGTGTATCGTTCGATTATACTTGATATATTTGTGTATTGTTCGATTATACTTGATAGATTTGTGTCTTTCGATTATACTTGATAGATTTGTGTATCGTTCGATTATAGTTGACAGATGTGTGTATTGTTCGATTATACTTGATAGATTTGTGTCTTTCGATTATATGTGATATATTTGTGTATTGTTCGATTATACGTGATATATTTGTGTATTGTTCAATTATACTTGATATATATGTGTATCGTTCGATTATACTTGATATATTTGTAAATTGTTCGATTATACGTAATATATTTGTGTACTGTTCGATTATACTTGATATATTTGTATATCGTTCGATTATACTTGATATTTTTGTGTATTGTTCGATTATACTTGATAGATTTGTGTATCGTTCGATTATACTTGATATATTTGCGTATCGTTCGATTATATGTGATATATTTGTGTATTGTTCGATTATACCTGATAGATTTGTGTATCGTTCGATTATACTCGATAGATTTGTGTATCGTTCGATTATACTTGATATATTTGTGTATTGTTCGATTATACTCGATAGATTTGTGTATCGTTCGATTATACTTGATAGATTTGTGTATTGTTCGATTATACTTGATAGATGTGTGTATCGTTCGATTATACTTGATAGATTTGTGTATCGTTCGATTATACTTGATAGATTTGTGTATTGTTCGATTATACTTGATATATTTGTGTCTTTCGATTATACTTGATATATTTGTGTATCGTTCGATTATAGTTGATAGATGTGTGTATTGTTCGATTATACTTGATAGATTTGTGTCTTTCGATTATATGTGATATATTTGTGTATTGTTCGATTATACGTGATATATTTGTGTATTGTTCAATTATACTTGATATATATGTGTATCGTTCGATTATACTTGATATATTTGTGAATTGTTCGATTATACGTAATATATTTGTGTACTGTTCGATTATACTTGATATATTTGTATATCGTTCGATTATACTTGATATTTTTGTGTATTGTTCGATTATACTTGATATATTTGTGTATCGTTCGATTATACTTGATATATTTGCGTATCGTTCGATTATATGTGATATATTTGTGTATTGTTCGATTATACCTGATAGATTTGTGTATCGTTCGATTATACTTGATAGATTTGTGTATCGTTCCATTATACTTGATATATTTGTGTATTGTTCGATTATACTCGATAGATTTGTGTATCGTTCGATTATACTTGATAGATTTGTGTATTGTTCGATTATACTTGATAGATTTGTCTATCGTTCGATTATACTTGATAGATTTGTGTATCGTTCGAGTGTAATATTATTGTGGAGCAAATTGGTTTGACAAGTAAATGTGATGACAGATCTAAAGAAGTTGTTTTCTATCCAAACACGTATAATTTGTACATCTTTATTTAAACTGTCTTTCTAGTTCAATACACCACCATTTTACCCTTTCCCATCATCATCTAAATCGATAAGGGAGAGGATTTTTTAATAAAGGGTGTGTGGTTGACAGTGGTACAGTGGTCGAGCGTCGTCCTCTCGTACTAAATGTCCCGGACTCGAATCCCAAGATGAGCGGATTCTGCCTTTTGGATTTTCTCATGAAAGCAAACATCGAGCGTAATAAATATAAGCGTGAAGCTTGTTTTGCAAAAGATGTAAACTATGCAACATGAAGCAACATGCTTCAGTCCGCTTAAATCTAGCAATTTTGGATCTTAATAGCACTCTGCGTACAAAGGAGCCACATCTAGCGATTAGGGGTCTTAATGACACTCCACTTACAAATGAGCCACATCTAGCGATTAGTGGTCTTAATGACAATCCGCTTACAAATCAGCCACATCTACCGATTAGAGGTCTTAATAACAATCCGCTTACAAATCAGCCACATCTAACGAATAGGGGTCTTACTGACACTCCGCTTACAAATCAGCCACATCTAGCGATTAGGGGTCTTAATGACACTCCGCTTACAAATCATCCACATCTAGCGATTGCCGTCTTAATGACACTCCGCTTACAAATCATCCACATCTACCGATTAGGAGTCTAAATAACACTACGCTTACAAATCAGCCACATCTAACGAATAGGGGTCTTACTGACACTCCGCTTACAAATCAGCCACATCTAGCGAATAGGGGTCTTAATGACACACCGCTTACAAATGAGCCACATCTACCGATTAGGGGTCTTAATGACACACCGCTTACAAATCAGCCACATCTACCGATTAGGGGTCTTACTGACACTCCGCTTTAAAATCAGCCACATCTAGCGATTAGGGGTCTTAATGACACACCGCTTACAAATGAGCCACATCTACCGATTAGGGGTCTTAATGACACCCCGCTTACAAATCAGCCACATCTAGCGATTAGGGGTCTTAATGACACTCCGCTCACAAATCAGCCACATCTAGCGATTAGGGGTCTTAATAACACTCCGCTTACAAATGAGCAACATCTAGCGATTAGGGGTCCTAATGACACTCCGCTTACAAATCAGCCACATCTAGCGATTAGGGGTCTTAATGACACACCGCTTACAAATGAGCCATATCTAGCGATTAGGGGTCTTTATGACACTTCGCTTACAAATGAGTCGCATCTACAATTAGGGGTTTTAATGAAACTCCGCTTACAAATAAGCCACATATAGCGATTAGGGGTCTTTATGACACTCCGCTCACAAATGAGCCACATCTAGCGATTAGGGGTCTTAATGAATGACACTCCGCTTACAAATGAGTCACATCTAGCGATTAGTGGTCTTTATGACACTCCACTTACAAATGAGTCGCATCTAGCGATTAGGGGTCTTTATGACACTCTGCTTACAAATGAGTCGCATCTAGCGATTACGGGTATTTATGCCACTCCGCTTACAAATGAGCCACATCTAGCTAGTAGATGTCTTTATGACACTTCTTCTTACAAATGAGTCGCATCTAGCGATTAGGGGTCTTTGTGACACTCCGCTTACAAATGAGCCTCATCTAGCATCTGCTGTAAATGTGTTGTATGTGTTAAAGACATTAAGAATGAAATTCGATAGTGGTGGCTCAAATATATCAGATCAGTTTGACACATTGAAGGTAGAACAGTTTGTGTGGTATTTAACGTCGTTTTCAATAATTTGTCAGTTATTTCCTGCATTTCCTTGGTAAGTTAATAGTTCTACTTGTCCAGTTATTTCTCTGCATTTCCTTGGTAAGTTAATAGCTATACTTGTCCAGTTATTAATCTGCATTTTCGTAGTAAGTTTATAGTTCTACTTGTCCAGTTATTTCACTGCATTTCCTTGGTAAGTTAATAGTTCTTCTTGTCCAGTTATTTCCTGCATTTCCTTGGTAAGTTAATATTTCTACTTGTCCAGTTATTTCTCTGCATTTCCTTGGTAAGTTAATAGCTATACTTGTCCAGTTATTTCACTGCATTTCCTTTGTAAATTAATAGTTCTGCTTGTCCCGTTATTTCACTGCATTTCCTTGGTAAGTTAATAGCTATACTTGTCCAGTTATTTCACTGCATTTCGTTGGTAAGTTAATAGTTCTACTTGTCCAGTTATTTCACTGCATTTTCTTGGTAAGTTAATAGTTCTACATGTCCAGTTATCCAGACACAAGTGAGTCGGTCGTAACCCCTGAGCATTACCATTTTTGAGTCTTTGTTCTGACCCGGCCGGGGCTCGATCTCACGACTCCTGCACTTATATGGAATAAAGAAAGTTATATATAAAAAACTAAAAGAACAGTTTTGATATAGCGTTTAAAAACATTGTGAGGAAAGGATTAATAGCTTATTTTGAGAAATGTCTCCTTTTCGCACAATGTTTTCAAAAGTCGTCTGCTGTAGAAGAACTAATTATCAGAGTATATGTTAACCCTTTCCCACATATAACAAATCAGCAGCAGACGACTGTGAAAACATTTATGAAAGAAATAGGGAACAGCTCGTTGAATAAATTATATATATATTTATCTGCTGCAGATGCGTCAAAATGCATCTGGTTTACTGTTAAACCATTGTTCTATTTACAGTTCCAACGTGATAGTGGGTGTGGGAGCGATTATCGGTATTGTTATTGGATGCATCTTCTTCCTGTCGATATGTATCGGTATCATTTGCTGTATCGCACAGTCTCAGAAACGCCCCGGAAGAGTAATACAGCCGGCAACCGGCGGCCAGACGATCGCAGGTAATTTATCCCTTACTGGCGGGTTTGGTAACAGGTTTGGTCACAGTCATACCTGTTTTTTATCTCCATAGTACGATAGCGGTGTTTACACTCGTCGGCTTTGAATACATACTTAGTTAACATACAAGAAGAATTTTGATGCAAAGCATCAAAGACGCCGCGCATGCTTTTGGAGCATGACTTAAAGAAAGTAGATGCAGTTCAGTACATTTAAATAGCCTGTGCATGTAAATATTTCGAACAAGAAGGCCAAATGTCCCTTTATTTCAAGCAAGAAGGCCAATGTGTGCCTATATTGCTACCATAGCCTATATAAAAAGGTTACCAAGAGCAGAAAGGGTCAATTTTGACGTAGGGATTAAACGTTTTACTTGCTACGATCTATGTGATATTCAGCATGTGAAGTTTAGTAGTGAAATGACAAGTTTAGTTGTGAAATGACAAGTTTAGTCCTGAAACCATTTGGTTTACGCTTTGCTTAACATTCACTGCAACTATAATGTGTCATACAAGCTGAAGTTTCTCAATTTTTTTTTACCAATAAACTGTTTCAAATCCTCTAACTATATCCATTAGAAAAAAAAACCACAGGTGCTTAAATATTAACATATATTAAGGTGTATTGCCTCTAGTTATAAGTTAAGTGTGACTATACAATATACAATAGTTTATTTGCGTAATTAGGCCTCCGGCCCACAATACATACATATTATATTACATTCAATTTACAATGTAGTAATGTGCACAATCAAATTTCTTCAAAAAGCTTTGAAACATAAATGGCTATATTTTTAATAACTAATGGATTTTCATTTTGAAGAAGACAATACAAATTCTGTAAGCTTGGCAACGCATTAAACCACGTATTTAGATACAAATCTCTAATAATCTTAAACTTTTCACAAACAAAGAAGGCATGACACTCATCCTCGATAACTAAGGCATCTTTTTGCATAAAGCAATATACAAAAATTCGATTTTCTCTTTCAATATTAAAATGACGACCAAGTTCAACGTTAAGTTTGTGGCTTGAGCATCTAAAACGCGACAGAGAACGTTTATAGTAGGATTTAATGTCTAAATTTAAATATTTTTCAACATTTAATAATGTTTTCACATTTTTGTACAAATCACACCTTGAAGAAGTATTTATATCATTATGCCACATTTGAAAGGAACAGTCTTTTAATCGTTGTTTTACTTGTTTTATGAAATACGTTTCATTACCTATATCTTACGAAAGCCACACAAAACCAAAGCCATACTTAAATAGAAAACTATTGTAACCCAATTAATTCTACCAATATCATCATACTTCTTAAGCATTAAAAAGCACTGTTTTGGATATCTGTTAGGATCCATATGAATCATTCTTACCCAGTATTTGATAAATTGAATGTGGTAATTTATAGCTATAGGAAATCTCCCACATTCACCCAATGTCATTGCGTCATTTACAGACGAATTGATACCAAGAAAGTTTTTACAGAATTTTGTCTGGATTTGTTCTACACATTTTTTAGTTTCATAGCCCCAAATCTCTGACCCATATGTAAGTATTGGAATAACCATAGAATCGAAAAATTTAAAATATTCTTTATGACAAAATTTACCAAAAGGTTTTTCAAATCGCTTGATTTGATAAAGAGACTTACGGGCCTGTGCTGCAAGTTTTGTTGTTGCTGAATGCCATAACTTTGGTGTAAATAGTAAACCCATAAGTTTATATGTTGAAGTTACTTTTATATGTTCACCCCTATAAACCCAACGTTCATACTTTCTTAATGGGCCTCCGTTTCTAAAAACAATTATTTCAGACTTTTTAAGGTTAACTACCATATCTGTTTCTATACAAAATTTATCTATGGTATTTAGTTGCTTTTGCAAATTGACGTCAGTGTCCGCACAATTCGCTACATTGTCTGCAAATAATAAACAAAATATATCAGGAATATCATTTGTTATGAAAATGCCCGTGTTACATGTTTGTTTAACATAAGTACACAATTCATTTATATAGATATTAAACATTATTGGAGAACTTGAGTCACCTTGTTTCAATTCCATGTTACATAGAATAGGATGCGTCAATTTTGAGTCTATTTTTACATGCGCCTTTATATTTAAATACATCGATATAATAATCTTGAAGAATTTTCCAGTTATACCCTTTTTGTTTAGACATGTAAAGAGTTTGTAATGGTTCAGGAGTCAAAAGCTTTTTGGAAATCAACATAAAGTACATAAAATCTACCACCAGGCTTAGATATATACTTTTGAACCATGCTCTGAAGACAGAAGACATTATCAATCGCAGAATATCCGACACAAGCTTAGGAAGGAGAGGTGAAAGTCTATTCTCCTACCTGTTTAGAAGAAGTATGATAGCAAAAACGGGAGTATATAAACAAAACATACGAAGTAATTAAAAAAGAAAAGAAAGATATGTATGATCAGTATGTATGCATTATGAAAGTACACGTGTATAGTCAACATATAGCAAGAATTATTAAGTCTGTTTTGTTTGTTTGTAATGTCACTTTAATCGTTTTGAACATGCCAGTAGAAAACTGAAAAATAAACAAAAGAAAATGGTCAAGTCAGTTCCCCAAGAGCAAAGAGCGAAAACCAGTTGGTACGAATCGTTCATCTCAAACGAAAAATGAAAAACCGGGTACGAATCCGATGAATTTTAGAAATCGGATGAAATCGTGAAAACAGCGAAGTATTCATAGCGAAAGGAAGCAGAGATAACTTAATTACTCTATGGGAACCGATGACACATTGTCGTCTATTAAATAAGAATGACCAAAATCGCCAACCGATGACATGCTGCATTTACAAATAATAGAACGGGTCATGTTACGGCCTGAGTTTTGATTAATCGGGTCGTAAACCAAACTATAAAAAAAGCGTAGCCTAGGAAGTTAGGGGAAAGTTATTAAATACCCATTACATGTGTCTAAAGTTTTGTAATAACGGTAGAAGACATACGTATTTTGTATCTTGCTGTTTCTTAAATCATGTTATACAATTTATTTATTCATAATGTTTTTTTTTGGTTTTTCAAACATATAACAGATTTTTTCTTTTCGATTACGTCACCCCATGGTACAAAATTAAAACCTATCCCATACTGACGCCGCGTTACAGATTAAAATATTTGAAAAAGGTATGAGATTGTATTACTAATCCTACAATATTTTTTAAAAAAATGAACTACAGATACGTGAGAACGTATCAGTATCTGTGGAAATTTTAAAAGCACTTTTTAATGAATAATGCTACAAAACTTTATGATAATATTACAAGTCTTAAAGGTAGAGATAAAAAATAGAAATATTGGCAATATTGAAACTTCTGCAGATATGGCTAATTGTGACAACAAAGTAAGTAATCAATGTCGAAAAACTGTCAATTGAAAGTCATGAAAATGTACAAAATTTGACTTACTGGGTATTTCTTAACAGTAAAAATGAAGCATACACGATTAATATTAAGATGTTAATGGTATTGAAAGTGAAATTATTACTCTAATTTTATGCCAGAATTATGATTCTAAAATTTCAAGACAACTTTTGAACAGTTTTAAAACTTTGACTATCATATGTATTTTCTGAAATTCAGCACCTTTAAAAGTACCTTTATCTATCAATTCCGTCGTCCATACTTTCATTCTAGAACTAGACAATTACCTATAAATTCCGTTGTCCATACTTTCATTCTAGAACTAGACAATTATCTGTCAATTCTTTGTCCATACTTTTATTCTAGAATTAGACAATTACCTATCAATTCCGTTGTCCATACTTTCATTTTAGAACTAGACAATTATCTGTCAATTCTTTGTACATACTTTCATTCTAGAATTAGACAATTACATATCAATTCCGTTGTCCATACTTTCATCCTAGAACTAGACAATTACCTATCTATAATTTCGTTGTCCATACTTTCATTCTATAATTAGACAATTACCTATAAATTTCGTTGTCCATACTTTTATTGTAGATCTAGACAATTACCTATCAACTCCGTTGCCCTTATGCATTCTAGAATTAGACAATTAACCATCTATTCCGTTGTTCATACTTTCATTCTAGAACTAGACAATAATCTATCAATTCCGTTGTCCATACTTTCATTCTAGAATTAGACAATTAACCATCTATTCCGTTGTTCATACTTTCATTCTAGAACTAGACAATAATCTATCAATTCCGTTGTCCATACTTTCATTCTAGAATTAGACAATAGTAGTAAGGGAGGGTAGACCGGGGCATTTTGCGAATGCCCCGGTCTACCCTCCTTTGGAGGGTATTTCGTCTCCAAAGGAGGGTAGACTGGGGCATGCCCCGGTCTACCCTCCTTATAAAAGGGATTTAAAGAGTAAAGGTATGAAGGGGAACTGGGGCGCTCGCAAAAGACATGAATTTTGCAAGCGCCCCGGTCTACCCTCCTTTGAAAGGTAATTCGTCTCCAAAGGAGGGTAGACCGGGCCGCGGGGGAAAAAGGTATGAAGGGGAACTGGGGCGCTCGTAAAAGTTGGACTTAGTCGTTTTTTCAATCTGGAGGGTAGTCCGGGCCGTTCTTCCCTCCTTGATAGGATATACCGTGGACTCAGTCGTTTTTTCAGGCCATTTCTGATGTTGGACTTAGTCGTTTTTCACGGGCCGCGGGGGAAAAAGGTATGAAGGGGAACTGGCCCGCTCGTAAAAGTTGGACTTAGTCGTTTTTTCAATCTGGAGGGTAGACCGGGCCGTCCAATCCTCCTTGATAGGATAGACCATGGACTTAGTCGGTTTTTTTCAGGCCATTTTTGATGTTGGACTTAGTCGTTTTTCAATGACAAATTTGAAAAAGTTGAACTTTCTAAGTATGTGGTGTGGCCCTAAAAAGGGCCGTTTTGTTTTTACAGATGACAGCAGCCAAAGTTTGCTCTGCAAATCGGGCAGAACTTGTTTCTCCTTCGTTTAGTCACTGTCAATCTGTCTTCTCCTTCCCAACGAACTCTTCTTTTCATTTCAACGCCTAAATACACCACATCTGGTTGTTGGTGTTGAAGCGTAACATTTTCTCTGGGTTGTCCTTCTATGAGTTGACGATGAATATTGTAGAGTCGCTGACCAATATTTGTCAGTTCAACTGCAACATTCGTGAGTTCTCTGTGTAAATCCATGCTGATATCGAGGAGTGTATGGAATGAAATGACGTTCTGCTATTTATACCGATAGGTCGGATTGACCTACGTTTGACTCAGAATTAAGCTTGACCAATGGAATGCATCGAACGTCATCCAATGAAAAGTTTGGGGGTACAGCCTAGTGTAAATACATGTTTTCAAATGTTTTTTCTGGTAAGCTATGTCATATTATGGATTGTTTTAGGAATATCAAAAAAAACAAACACAAAGATTTATGATTAAATGAACTTTTTATTGAACTATGAACTATGAACTATGAACAGTGAACAACATATTTACAATAAAGTTTTTAAAGTCTTTTCATGTATTGTTTTTCCATAAATCTGTTTGAACCAAATGGTCACATTTCGATCATTTCTGTGATGTTCGGTTGTCCTAAATGTTTGTTGTAGACATTTCTGTAGATTGTTTCCTCTCGCTACTGCACAAATATACAGTAATATCCGCACACTACACCTAACAAACTTTGAATAACTTGTTTGTTGTATGTCCATGATGATGAGTTATTGTGAATAAAGCTCATAATTTCTGTGTCGAGTGGTGGTAATCCATATGAATCGAAGTATGTTGATTCTCCATTTCTGTTAAAGATCACTGCTATCCAATGTTCACCAGATCTGTCGGATGAGTCTGTATTGACAATGTAAGCTTGTACACTATCTGGTTTTTGTTTTGGTAATTGATCTTTAGCACAAACTTGTGCATGAAGGTTTTTTATCCAAGTTCCATGATCCAGTATGTATTGTATTTCATGAGTATGCATTACTTTCCCCAGGCCTGTTTGACTTTCACACCCCAATGTTCAAACCATGAATCAGGAAACCCATTGATAACAATCTGTTTAATATTCAACCACATTTTGTAGGCTACTACAATTTCTGAGTCTTTCAGTGCCATTTCTTCTATTACAGGGTACCATTTCTCCATGATCTTGTTTGGATTAATGCTATGCATTGCTGTGGCAACGAACATATCTGTATGATCATGTCTGTCCATGAAGAGGCAAAGTTGATGTTGCATTTGACTTGGATGATCTATGAGACACCCATGACACTTGTTATGTACTTCTTCAGCGATAAGTGTCTGTAATTCATCTATTATGATTTTTTCAAGAGAGTTGTAAATGTCCTTTCTCCTTTTTTCACTGACAGCGGCTGAAGAATATTTCACTTTGAAAGCTTCATCTCTAAGTAGAATCGCCAATTCATGACCGGCCATGATTTCTTTCCAGTAATCTGTGATGATTTCTTTTTCAGTAATATGTGATGATTTCTCTTAAGGCGTTGATTTCTATCTGATTATCGAATTCAGCAAAGACAATAACGTTGATGACTGTAGCAAGTACCTGGGCGAACTGAAGTTCAATTCTGAGGTTCCCTGTTTTTATAGGATGTAGCTGACCTTCTTCACTGCCTTGATCTGCTGTCAGATCGTATCCCCACAATGCAAAGCCATTCTCGAACTCATTTTTAGTTATGCCAAATGATTTATTAGCGCCAATAGCCGAGACAGCCTGGTGTAGCGACAGGTATGACTTAAGAAAAAGGCCATGTTCGAAATCAGGTTCAAATGGTCTGTTTTGAATACTATGACCGTTACATGAAACATTTAGTTTACACAGATTAAAGTGTAAAAGTCGGAATGGATTTTGTGCATAAGCCCCATTAAAAGCATCATTTCGTACCATACCAATGAAGATACGTTTTGGTAATTGTCCTCGAAACAAATGATCTTCAATATTAGACTGAAGACCAGTTCCGACTGTAAACGTTTTAACTTCAACTCTACGAATTGGTATTTTCATGTTTTGCTGTGCAATGACTTGATTTAAATCATTTGCAATGACTGGTAATATTTCGACATTTCTTACATTGAAACTAACTGTTTCAAACACAACTTTTGATGCCGGTGCCCCGGCACCACCTGTAAGACAAAAAGTTGTTGAAGATCTATTTAGTCTTAATCGCATTTCAATACCATTTGGTAAATATTTTTCTTGATGAAACATATCAAGATGAATTCGTCCACACAACTCTGTGGATTTGCTTTCTGTTATTTCAGCTATTCTTTTTACTAATCCTTCGTTGGCACCATCATGAGTTAATACATTGAGTGATCCAGCAGTGTCTTTAATCCAAAGATCACTCGAAGCTAGATGCGTGACTTTACTATCAGTATTGTATGACAGAAGATTTTCAATATATGCTCTGTACGGGTATGTGTCCATATTACTGCTAACCAATTTATTGTTTAAATACAGGTCAATACTGCTAAACATACTGTGAAGAAAATTGTTTGTTGGGGCGACGTTACTATCTGCTTCTAAGGCAGCACCATCTGCTTTTGTAATTTTGAATTTAACATACAAATAAGACTGTGACAAATCTGTCCAACACTCTGTCTGAGATGGAATGATGAATTCTATCGGTGAATTGTTTCCTAAAGATGCTACAGGAAAATGCTCAACCCATTGACTTTCTTGCATTGTTGTCATCGTTCATGGTACAGACAGAACATTAAGTTCTAATTTACTACATTCGCAAGACCCACTTTGCATCATTTTTAATACTGGTTTCTTTAATCAAACACGTTTAAAGTTCTAGGCTTACTGTAATGTTTCTTATGTCTCTTTGAAACGATCTTACCCCTATGAGTTCGAGACTTTAAATGACGAGACTGTCTCGTTTTAGGCTTATTTATTCCACCTATCAAATTCTGTGCCAGATCTTTTACTGAATCTTTTCCACGCGATATCAATACAGCTTTTGGATTTTTTCCATGTAAGAAAATATCTTGAGCTGCACCTATTCCTTGTTTAATACCCTCCTTCTTTAAAGCATTCAATCCAGATTTGACTAAAGGTTTTAGTAGTGATGTAACAGTTCTGAGTGCTGATTTAAATAATGAACCTAGTCCATACCCATACTGATGTTTTACACCTCTATATACAGGCATCATTTTTTTTGGTATTGGTTAACCCACTTTAGCGAACCTGTCTAAAATGTAACTTAACGATTGTCTTTCCAATAACAAAATGAACAGGAAAACCAGAATCACCAGTTATATTGATATGAATTGTATCGAACTCCGATTTTGAGACGGGTACATACTGTAAATTCATTATCTCATGATTGATATGTTGGCTATCATTATCACTTTCAACAAAGTTGGATGATTTGAACGGGACGACTCGAAGTATAGGGGCTACTGTATCACCAACGATGGAGTATTCAACAATATCTGAATAGATAAACAAATGATTATATCATGCATCAATGTTTGCACTGTACTTGAACATTTGTAAACTATTTTTCCCCGGATAAATTGTATTGCCTATGAACTCTGGTGATCCACCGAATTTCAAAAACAATGATGGATGAAGTTTTATCCCTGTTTTAATAATTTTAGTAAATCCAAGTTTTGGACGTTTTGATTTTTTTGAATATTCGATAACCAAAGCAGATTCATTTTTTGATAGTATTTCACCTATCGTGTTTTGTATTATTTCATTTATAACATTCAGCACATGTGATGGTGCTGTGTAAGATCCCTCTGGAAACTTGAATTTTATCGACCACTTGTTTGGTACTTTTGAACTGTCATAGTCTATTGGTAATAATGGTGGCAGTTTCTTAGTAGATTTAGCAAGTAGTTTTTGAAATACTACATCACGTGTGATTATTTCGAATTCTGCTTCTTTCTCAGATATGTTTAAAAATTGTGACGGCGTAATTAGTTGAGCTAATGCAACTTCCCATTGTTCTTTACCAATATGAATTGTTTTTGGTAACTTGACATTAAAACAGCATTGTGTATTACTTGGAGAGTACTCCATAGAACTGTCACTCGGTAATGTAAGATAAAATGAATTCATCTTTTACCATCAATAAGATCAAACGTTTGTTTACCCTGTTTTGTATATTTCAAACCTGGTGATGGTAGAATATAACCTAATGAACTACTTAAAAGAATTAACCACAACCAGACTGAGATGTATTATGGACGTTACAATGATTGTATAAATAACAATGATTTGTGAAATGTATGTGAACTGATTTTTAGGAACACGATTTCCACAGCAATTATACGGTGTTGATCGACTATCGTCGATACTTTCTGTTCCAACTTCAATGTTAGACTGTGAACGCATGTCTAGCGTCATGACTTTTTATTAACAAGACATGATTCTGGAATCCAACTTTGAAATTTGGTAGGATATCCTTTCCAATTAACCTTTATTTCTCTGACTATTTTTTTACCTTTACGTCTTGTTCGCTTTGCAAGAACTGAATCAATTTCATAGATTTCATCATCTTTTATGAATTGTAATTCAGGTTCATAAAAAGTGCCCAAGATTTGCTCACCGTCTAAATCTTTAACGAGATATGTTACTGGAGAAGTTAATTTATTTACATGTACAATTTCAATATAATTCCTGTGTCCAGTTAGGAAGATAACCTTTATCAAATGTTCGTTTTGTTTTGTTAATTCGTACACGGTTTCCTATCTTGAATTTTGCTTTTTTATTTGAAACGGGGTTCTGATGGTACAAATTCTCTGAAAGTTCAGCTTCATTACTTTGATTAACAGATGCAGGATTTGATTTGATACTTCTGTGATAAGTATTATTGTAATTCTTTACTAATTTTTCCAGAATATCAATGTAACGCTTTGTTTTCATGTGAGTGAAATATTTCCACATACGTGTTTTCAAAGTTCTTTGAAATCTTTCAACAATACTCGCTTTTGTTTGAGGGTTTTCAGTGGTAAAGAAATGAATACGATTTCGTTTTAACCATTGTTGAAATTCTTTGTTTTTGAATTCCGTACCTTTATCCGTTTGCAAAGAAATCGGGGTTCTTTTTGATTTCTGAAGTATGGATTGAAATGCAACAATTAACGTTTTACCAGTTTTATTTGGAATAGGAACAACCCAGGAAAACTTAGAAAATACATCAATAACACAAAGTAAATACTTTTTGTTGTCATTTTGTTTAGCTAAATGTTGCATGTCTGCTAAATCAGCTTGCCATTGTTGATCAATACCAGCCACAATAGTTCTACGTCTTTTGAAACGTCTACGTATAGGTTTATGTAAAGTAAATGTTGTTTCTCCTTGTAACCATTCCCTTACATCCTGATATTTCACACCCTTCAAAACGTACTTAGCAGCATGATACAGCTGCTTAATACTAGAATAGGCTACAGAACTATTTATGTTGTAATACAATTTTCTTAAAACGAAATCAAGTTTCTGATGCTTCTTCTTTAATATGATTCCCATGTCTGACGTTTTGAAGTACTTGCTTCTTGCTTTATAGGGGTAGTTAATTCTTTTCTGTAAAATGCCCTAAGACGATCTCTTTCAGTAGGTTGCATGTAGGGTGTCATTGCCCGAACTTGTTTTTTCATTTTTGCAGATGGTGTTGATTTTTTAGGGGTACTGTAATCATCAGATTCACTTTCGGTGGCTTTATCATCATGTATGTTTTGTTTATGCATCCATTTCCATCTTGCTTGATTACCAATAACTTCTTGTGGTACGTTACTTTCATGTAAAGCCTTTGAAAAGGTTTCCCAGCCTCTTGGTCCAATACCTTTTCTAAGTCTTAATGAATCATTGATTAAATCAATGATATTTGAACCAGGAAGTCGTTGACCTTTGTATGAAACAACACCGTGATTATCCCAAACGAGATTTTCATTATCTTTGACCATGTTTAAAAGTAATTCAGCTTTCCTTTGCATGGTTTTAGGAACGCTTTGTAATATTCGGTCATGCATTGAATTAGGTTCAGGATTTGATGGACTAGTTGTATGTTGTTGTGATGGTTGTGACCTCGATTGAGCCTTTGTCAATGAGTTCTGTAACTTGAACAAAGTTTCACCGAACTTTTGCGCCTTTTCTGTTTCTGACATATCTGACGTTTCCAATATACCCGCCATCTTATTTTGTAGATGTGCTACATCTGCTACTTGTGAGTTTGGTGGTAATCGAGGTCTTTGTTTTTGACGTTTCATGTCCTCTAAGATTTGATAAGGTACAATAACCATTTTTCTGACTGACATTGTTCTTACAGTGATTCCAGCACACCACCAAGTCCCCCGATAACAGCTTGTCCTAACAATGGTAATAAGGCTCCTGCAAGCAACGGTAGGAATCCTCCTTTCTGGTTAAGAATTCGTTTCTTTTTCTTAATGGAAACCGATTTTGATGTAATTTGTCTGAGTTGTTGACGGATTGGATGTAACTTAGTCTTATGAGCCTTGGTCAGAGGAACATTGCCTTTTAAAACGTTGTGACAACATTCCGAAACACAATCAATGACAGGACGATTTGCTGCGTTTACTAGCTTTTTTCTCACGTTGTGTGGTGACTGTATCATAGCCATTACCATTGATCCATTTTTTTTAATGAGTGGAGATTTCTGTTTACCCATGTTGACACTATCTCTGTCTCAAGTGAAATGATCTATTTCTTTTCATCGCAATACTTGTTATGCAAATCGTGAATACAAAGCACCTAAAGCTGTTCTTGCGGATGATGAAAGTGGTACAGTTGTCAATGGTGTAAATGGTGCAATATCGTTCAAGTCTGTAGCACGGGGTGCTGTGTATGGAGGAGAACAAAGTCCACTTGAAGAAGGAATAGATTGAAACTTTATTTGTTTACGTGGTGTCACATATTTCTTGTCTTTTATTCTTTTTTGACTTTTGGGTGTTTTTTTCTTCAAATCTTTTTTCTTGGTTTGGTTTTGTTTATTTCTGGGGTTTTTTCTCATTGTAATAAATCTTTCATCGATGACAAAACGATCATTTCTGTTTTTGGGTGGCTTTTTTCTTTGTTTGTCAACACCAAATTTACGAACTGACTTTTCTCCAGCCCATCGTAACAAACTTCTGATTATAACACCACCAAGAAACCCTCCTCCACCAGGTTTAAGAATGATTTTTCGCTTGACTTCTTCATCAATCTCAGGGTTGGCTAACTTATGTATGTCATCTTTATGTTTCGTCATGTATGTAACCGTCTGTTTCGGTAATTTGATTTTATGACCAACAATGTTTTTAGCAGCCAAAGTAAACCATTTTAATATTTCTTTTAACCCTGCTTTGAGTAAAGCTTCTCTGGCATGTTTGTTTCATGACTTAGGTTTTGTAAGGCATGAATCACTGACTTTGAAGTGTGTGGTATAGCCATGTTTACACAAAGACCTAACCAAGATAAATGAATGTTAATCTTCTCATCATAAGTGTTTTATAGTGGAGAATAAACAATAGGACCACGATCTTCATTTTGTGTAAACCATCTGTGAAATGTATCCGTTCTCAGTTTCATCTCCTTTTGAGTACGAGAATGAAAATCAATCACCAAATATCCATGATCTTTAGATGTAGCATCTTGGTAGGCCATTATCAAATGAGGTGCTTGCATTTGATTTGCCAAAGTCTTTATTTGATTCTTATCACGTACATTTTGAAACAAGATCATGTATTTTGAATTCAAACTAATGGTTCGGCTAGACTTGGACTGTTGAAACATGTTTTGTGTGATATAAATCACACTTGCATTCCTATGATGACCTTTTCTTGTAAACCATAACTTGATTTTATCTTCATCTTTTTCCCCTAACATGTCATCAAAGACAACTAAATGTGGAATGTCAACATCACTTACAATTTCATTTTCATCGTCGGGAATACCTTCAATGAATTTCATGATTTCGAATTTCTCTTGCATAACATTGTAAGCATGTTGCCATTCTTTGTAACACCATACCACTTTTTCTGGTACAATGTTGAACAGATCATTTCTATATTCAATCAGTTTATGGACGAATTCTGTTTTTCCACATCCACTAGGTCCTGTGATATACATATTACAGGGATGTTGAAATAATATGGACTGAATATCGGCATCCATGTTAACTCTTTAAAGGTCTGAGAAGAAATAACAACACAAGAATAAAGTTATCTTATTTTATTCACAACTTCCATACAATTCATATTATTGACGCAGAGATTTATACCCATATGGAACAGTGTCCGTATCATTGACAATTACTCTTTGTGTATACACCGATCTGTACGTTTTTGTTTGAGCTTCACTTGTCACGGATCTGTCGGCATGTCTTTTAATTCTACACGCATAGGTCACTTTTATTTCTGTGTCACGATCTTCAGCACATTGTGTAAATGTTTCAAAGTTGATTAAATGACAGGTATTGTAATCCAATGTGATTCCTTTCACTTTACATTTAGTATTTCTTTTTCCTTCTTTTGTTTGCATTTCAAAAAGCATAATTTTTCGGACCTAGCCCTCTTAATTTGAAAAATGTACAAAGTTATCATGAAAAAACATCTTTCTCTATGATATTTTTTTACGATAACATTAACACGTTTAAATTGTTATCTCCGCATTCAATGTATGCATTCATTGTATCTGACTTAAAATACCTTATTAATGGACTAATGATATAAAAAACAGAGTTTACAAGTGAAAAAGTATTATGTGTTTAAAGAAAAACACAACAGAACGTTACAATTCACAAGTCATTTACACAACAGAACGTTACAATTCGCAAGTCATTTGTCATGTTTTTAAAGAAAAACACAACAGAACGTTACAATTCGCAAGTCATTTGTCATGTTTTTAAAGAAAAACACAACAGAACGTTACAATTCACAAGTCATTTGTCATGTTTTTAAAGAAAAACACAACAGAACGTTACAATTCACAAGTCATTTGTCATGTTTTTAAAGAAAAACACAACAGAACGTTACAATTCACAAGTCATTTGTCATGTTTTTAAAGAAAAACACAAAACGTTACAATTCCCAAGTAATTTGACATGTTTTAAAGAAAAACACAACATAACGTTACAATTCGCAAGTCATTTGTCATGTTTTTAAAGAAAAACACAACAGAACGTTACAATTCACAAGTCATTTGTCATGTTTTTAAAGAAAAACACAACAGAACGTTACAATTCACAAGTCATTTGTCATGTTTTTAAAGAAAAACACAACAGAACGTTACAATTCACAAGTCATTTGTCATGTTTTTAAAGAAAAACACAACAGAACGTAACAATTCACAAGTCATTTGTCATGTTTTTAAAGAAAAACACAACAGAACGTTACAATTCACAAGTCATTTGTCATGTTTTTAAAGAAAAACACAACAGAACGTTACAATTCACAAGTCATTTGTCATGTTTTTAAAGAAAAACACAACAGAACGTTAAAATTCACAAGTCATTTGTCATGTTTTTAAAGAAAAACACAACATAACGTTACAATTCACATGTCATTTGACATGTTTTTAAAGAAAAACACAACAGAACGTTACAATTCACAAGTCATTTGTCATGTTTTTAAAGAAAAACACAACAGAACGTTACAATTTACAAGTCATTTGTCATGTTTTTAAAGAAAAACACAACAGAACGTTACAATTCACAAGTCATTTGACATGTTTTTAAAGAAAAACACAACATAACGTTACAATTCACAAGTCAGGGCTCATGTTTTTTACAGATTGTAACAGCAAATTCCATTAGTACAGTTCTGAAACTTCATAAATGGCTAAACGATAACGTGGTCTCTGAATCACATGTTAGAAATCAGAGAAAACCATCTGTCATTTGAAAATATTTTACGATTTGTGAGATTGATAAAACACAATAGCGTCCCTGTATAGTAAAAAAATAACATAGAGAAAGATGTGTGTTTTCACGATAACTTTAACACGTTTAAACAACCATGTTATCTCCGCATTCAATGTATGAATTCATTGTCTCTGACTTAAAATACCTTATTAATGAAATAATGATATAAAAAACCGAGTTAACAAATGAAAAAGTGTTATGTTTTAAAAACAAAACAAAAGAACAGTACAATTCGCAAGTCAATGTTCATGTTTTTTACAGATTGTAACAGCAAATTCCATTTGTACAGTTCTGAAACTTCATAAATGGCTAAACGATAACGTGGTCTCTGAATCACATGTTAGAAATCAGAGAAAACCATCTGTCATTTGAAAATATTTTACGATTTGTGAGATTGATAAAACACAATAGCGTCACTGTATAGTAAAAAAAATAACATAGAGAAAGATGTGTGTTTTCACGATAACTTTAACACCACATTTAAACAACCATGTTATCTCCGCATTCAATGTATGAATTCATTGTCTCTGACTTAAAATACCTTATTAATGAACTAATGATATAAAAAACCGAGTTAACAAATGAAAAAGTGTTATGTTTTAAAAACAAAACAAAAGAACAGTACAATTCGCAAGTCAATGTTCATGTTTTTTACAGATTGCAACAGCAAATTCCATTTGTATAGTTCTGAAACTTCATAAATGGCTAAACGATAACGTGGTCTATGTATCACATGTTAGAAATCAGATAAAACCATCTGTCATTTGAAAATATTTCATGATTTGTGAGATTGATAAAACACAAAATTGACATATTTAGCCAAAATACTGTAAAACTTGCTTTAAGTGACGTCATGCAGTTTTAAACGTCATAATAATCCAGTTGTTACGCCACATAGCCTCAATATTTCATTCCTTTGCGAGCTCTTGGAGGATAAAGACGTACCTTGCAAAGCTAAAAACGGATTTCATTTTGGAGAATTATTTGGTACAACCAAATAAATAATGGTAATCTTTTAGCATAAGCTTCTGAATGGACATACTTATCAACCTGTACAACACGTATGAACACAGCCTATCGATGATTTCAGAGAGGATATTAACAGAACTGCATAAATTAAACAGTCGTCAATATTCAATGTCGGAAAAGCTTTTAACGGAATTGAGAAAAGTCAACAGCAGTCCGACGAATTAAAAGACTTTGAACAGATATATCTACAAAACATTTACGGATCGGAGATATACACCTACATTTATGAAAGTACCAGTATGTTTTGAAGTTGAAAGGTAAAGTCTGAGTGACTTTATACTAACTCTACTAGATCAACGCGGATGACAGTAAGCTGTCAGCGACAAAACCATGCAGTACAATCTACAACATTTCAACTGGTGTTGCGGAAGAAAATCTTAACTCTCCGTATCACCTCGCAAAAGGAAATCAACAGATGATACTCCAAAACAGCCACGTAAAAAGACATGTGAGGAGTCATACAGAATTTCAACAGTTACTGGGAAAGGCGAACATTCCGATCGCATTGACAAGTTCAAGATCCAGAAAGAGAAAAACCCAAAACAATCACGTAAAAAGGCATAAGGGCTAACCAAATGTCTCGAAAAGTTAACTTTTCAAAATGTCAACGGTTTCCCCCTGAAATACATTTTGTTTTTTACCCCTTCGCAACAAATAGATGAAAAACCATGCAAATGCAGCAGTTTTGTAACCCAACAACTTTTCATTGGATAACGTTCAGTTATTTCGTTGGTCAAGCTTAATTCTCAGTCAAAACGTAGGTCAATCCGACCTATCGGTATAAAATAGCAGAACGTCATTTTCAATCCACACATTCTTTTCAACTCATCGATATCAACATGGAATTATGCAGAGGCGTGTTAAAAGTCTCCATTGATTTAATTGACGTTGGCCGTAGACTGTATAATATATTTACTGAATTATACGTTAATCGGAGACTACCTCGGGAAATTGATACAATTCGTCATCCAGATGGGGTGTATTGAGTCTCCTGGCAGTTCTCATAGGTACTTCACTGGGTAATTAGTATGTCAATGCCACTCGACTTTAACACCCCGAAAAAACAAAAAACGGCCCTTTTCAGAGCCACCTCACATACTTAGAAAGTTCAACTTTTTCAAATTGTCATTGAAAAACGACTAAGTCCAACTTTTACGAGCGCCCCAGTTCCCCTTCATACCTTTTTCCCCCGCGGCCCGGTCTACCCTCCTTTGGAGACGAATTACCTTTCAAAGGAGGGTAGACCGGGGCGCTTGCAAAATTCATGTCTTTTGCGAGCGCCCCAGTTCCCCTTCATACCTTTACTCTTTAAATCCCTTTTATAAGGAGGGTAGACCGGGGCATGCCCCAGTCTACCCTCCTTTGGAGACGAAATACCCTCCGAAGGAGGGTAGACCGGGGCATTCGCAAAATGCCCCGGTCTACCCTCCCTTACTACTGACAATTAACCATCTGTTCCGTTGTTCATACTTTCATTCTAGAATTAGACAATAACCTATCAATTCCGTTGTCCATACTTTCATTCTAGAAAAGACAATTACCTATCAATTCCGTTGTCCATACTTTTTTTCTAGAACTAGACAATTAACCCTTTTCCATCTTTATGCGCAATTAAACGCATCTCAAACAGACGATTTCTTGAAACATTATTGAAAAAGGAGATGAAGTCGTTATCCATTTACCACAATAATTGTATTAATATATATTTTCCATATTTTAGTCCCAATGTGTTCAAAGCCGTCTGCTGCAGATTAGTTGCATATAGTTTAACATTCACGTCTTTTCTAAGAGTTGTTCGGTAATATAAGCGCTTTCCGGGTAATTCATCCTCTTATGGCAATCCTTTTCTTGTCGCGATGCATCGGTCGAATTATAAATCTTATCCTCATAGCCGTAGCCACAAAACGCGGACCCACTTCTTCTACTTTAACTGAATAGTTGGAATGATCCTGTCGGGGATCAAACATTGGTATCCCGCTTCCGAGACGGACGCTCTGATCACTTCACCTCTGAAGCGGATGATAGTGGTCAACAAGGCTGTTGATGAACACATTACTTCACCTCTGAATCGGATGGTAGGGAACAAAAATGCTGTTGATAAAGACATTGAAGAAATCATTTATATTCGTGTTTCTGATTCTACTGGAATGTCTCGATGTATTTCCTACGATGTGACATACACTGGTGGTTAATTGGGGATAGTTTGGTTTTACCGGAATGTCTCGGTTTATTTCGTACGATGTGACATACACTGTAGTTAATTGCGGGTTGTTTGATTTTACCTAACCGGAATGTCTCGGTTTATTTTGTACGATGTGGCATACGCTGGTGGTTAATTGGGGGTAGTTTGATTTTACCGGAATGTCTCGGTTTATTTCGTACGATGTGGCATACACTGGTGGTTATTGCGGGTAGTTTGATTTTACCGGAATGTCTCGGTTTATTTCGTACGATGTGGCATACACACATCAAACATGGAACAAATATGTATATGATTTGGCATTTAGTCCAAACATGTGCTTTTTAGTCGCAATCTAAATAGTTGACTCACTCTCGGGTTTGACAATGAGAATTAGTTTCCTAAATTGAGCAAATTCTATATCTTATTTCAGTGGTGGGACAACAGAACACACAACAGCAGACATATTACCAACAATCACCGTCATTCCAGCCAGCCCAGGCCTATCCTGCAGCGCCATTCCAGCCAGGTCAGGCTTACCCGCCTCCACCACCGCCGTATAACAGTAATCTGTATGCACAGTCTATGCAACCTGGGCCCGCCTACCCGCCAGTCATGGGTTACCAAAGTGGAGATAACATCATGCCTGCGAAACAATAAACTTATATCGCAGATTTGAAAGTTTGGTGTGTGTTTTTCAAAGACAATAATTATATACAGACAGCTTGTGAAAACGTCGTAGTAGGTGTTATGTCTACATAATTATTGTAATAAGGGACATAACTTCGTATGGAATAAAAAAATGAAATAAAAGGACTATTTCTACTTCATAAATGAATACAGGAAAACCTTTACTGCACATACACTTTTTTACTCTCATGTAACGTTGAGTAAAGCAATTATTCTCACCCTCTTATATACATCAAACACCTCACATACTCCACAAATAATGCAACACAACTACATATTTAGGATAGATTTGTATTTGCTATTGCAGTCACTTGACAATAAATACGAATCAATTCAATATAACAGTTCAGGAATGTCCATGCATCTTTAAAAGTACTACCAGAAGTCTTAAACCTGAAATGGACTAAACCGAGATCATCATCAATTCAGAGAAATCGAAAAAACGAATTCTCGTCATGCATTCGGCGGTTTTTGGGTTGGGATTCGGGGGAACTATCCTGTCCCGACTGTGGCATTTCCAAAGCCTTCCTCCATAACTGACTGCACTAATATACGCTCAAGCGTCGAGTGGCTCGAACAACGTGGTAATACACATACATTAATGCACAAGCCTCTTGAACTACTTACAATATCCACTGATACACGTATACATTGTGTATCCACGGACACGTACTCGTTATCCCCACTGAGACATGTAATAAGCGGGTGATAATAAAGCTATATACAAATGACTATAGTACTTTTGTTTGTAAAACAAACTATATAACTATTTGTCAACTGTCAGATTCTTGTAATTTTTAATGTTTTCAATCAGCTGTTACTTTGTATATGTGCTAGACGTTGGATAGTTAACCATATTATAAAGCTGCATTTCACTATTAATACATAATAAAGGGAAACAACTCTTTCATTGTCTTATAATGGTTTTTTTTCAGTACTTATTATGTAATAATTATCTGTCTGGTCTCATTCTTTATTATCTCAATCTACGTATTTCCATATAAATATTCTTTTTGTTATATATTGCCATTGGGAATAATGAATTTCAACACTATTGAACACTTTTTGTGGCGATTGTGGTAACCATAGCCACTGTACTATGACACGAGAAAAACGATATCTATTGAGATGTCGACAGTACGTCAGAAATGCTTAGTGCCCAACGTTTACCGCCAAATAGTTCCATCATTTCTGCAGAGACATAGTTAACAATAACAATGTCAGTGCAATTTTGGTACAAGATTGATACTAAGATTTTAGAACTATCGAACTAAGATGTAATTGAGTTAATTTTTTTAAACATTAGCCTTCTTCGTGTCTGGAGATAGAGAATATTATTGCGCGAGACATACGCCCATTGAGGAGCGACGTAGTAAGCAGGTGCCCGTTAGGTGATGCAGACACTCCTGTTAGGTGATGCAGATACTCCCGTCATTGATATCTTGGTACCGGATTGATACTAAGATTTTAGGTGTATCGAGCTTACGATCTACATTGAGTTAAAAGATGTAAAGTTTAGCATTCTTCATGTTTGGGCAGATAATATATATAATTGCGAGTAGTATAGTGAGGACAGTATACGCCCTATTTCCATCAGCCATCAGCCATCCCCCGCGAGGACCGTATACGCCTTATTTTAAACCGGCTGTTTTTCCTTTAATTTCTTTTCAAATTTGACTTTTCTTGTTACCATATAAAAGTTCGATTTTTCTACTTTATTTCATACGCGAATAGTATGTAGCTATCTCGAAAAAATAAAAATATAGCTCGATAACGAAAAATGATCCTCGCATGAAATTTAAAGTATCTGTTCTTATATGTTTAAATACAACATTTTCAACTCTATTTCATACGACAATATCAGAGTCGTTATTGTTGAGTTTTAATCCTGTTACATTTGCCAAGTAATAACCATTCTAATGTTCATCGTATACTTAAGATGTCAGAGATTTCAATTTCTTTAAACAGTGATTGGTCGCAGTTTGATTAGAGAATTCGCGTACAAATTAATGAAACTCCATTTCACATATTAAAAATCCCCTATCTTGTTCATGATGACATATTTAACTAAAGAAGTTTATTCTTGTAAACAGAAAATGTTGTGTCCCACGCTTTCCGGTTTAAACGAAGTCATTCCGTCGACATTGACATACCAGTAAATAGTCATTTTAATATGATAATTCATACTGCCTACGTAAACATATGATGCTGAATTGCTTGAGAAATTTTACTCTTTTTTTTTCTTCTTTCTTCTTCTTCTGTTCTATGCGTCTGAAAATGCTGATTTATATCAAATTAAATGTGGAATTCGAAAATTCCCTCCTACCTTTGTCATTTTATTCTGTTCTCTCTTTTCATATGCACGACTTTTGAAGTAAAACATTTATTTTCACGTTTATAAAGGAAAACATCATATTTCTCAAACAGCATTCGTTATATAAATATATGAGGAAAGGGGGATAAAAGTGATTACTGTGTTTTTACGTCCGACTCGTGATATGATCTTTTGAACTGTATATCAAAATATGTAGGTCCATCCGTGACCTATAATATACCCTTACTCTTTCTGTTGTGCTCTTCTTCTTATTTTCTATAACAGGTCACGTTCAGTCTGTATATAAATGCGATATTATTCCAAAGCTATTTACTTTATTTTCCATTTATACCGATATACTCTACTTTGTATTAAATTGCATTCAAAATTGTGTTATCATTTGATAGAACTGACCATGGTAAATACTTAAGTGTGAGAACACTTTTTCAGCTAAAAGACAAGTTTTAGTCATGTCATGTGATGTTTTTATTTCGCAATTCTGTTTCAATAGAACGGGTGGATGATTGAACGTGTTCTAGTTTTCCTCCCTCCTAAAATGAGAGATGGTTAGGTGACACGACACAATGTAGGTTTAACAAATCATTAGCACATACTAAGATCAGCATGCACTTCGTTCTTCTTCTCTGTATACACCATTCTAATGTTGAAAACGGCGTAAAACCTCAATAAAACAAAACAAACATATGTTTCTACAACTATCGCAATAAATGTCAAATTTAAAATAGCTCATAATCTAATCTAATTCGTGTAAACTAAAGAGCACACTTTTCATGTGTTGCGCTATCTATTTACGCCCACGTAACTCCGGTTCGGTTCGAATCATATATATATATATATATATATATATATACATGTATACGCAGTTTTCGGAAACTTTGACGAGTTATAACACATTCTCACGTAAAAACATTTAAACACGTTACATATATTTTATAAGTATGGATAGAGAGGATAATACACGAATAGCTGCGATGGTAGCAGAGTATGTGGGAAAAAAAATCGGCAAGCTTCGCTAACCATCAAACAATTGCGGGACGTAAATTATAACATAATGCAGGAATTGTTGAAAGTGCGAACCGACAAAAGTCGTCTGCTTATAACCACAAATGGAAAAAAGAATTAACCCTTTTCTCCGCCTTCAAACGATTTGTATGCGTATGAAGCAGATGACTTTCCAAATCATTATGATAAAATGAGTATTTGCTCATATTGCCTAGTTTCACCGTTTGTCACATTTTCGTTTCTATTCAATGGTTTAACTTTTATTTATCGAGTTACGGTTTGAAAGACTTCCGCTGCAAACTTATTTTATGTGAAAACAGGTTAAACGGGTGGTTAAGCGAATGACAAACTTAATCCGTTGTAGGGTGAATGCTCAGTTTAACACTTAACACTCAAAACGTCAGATCCGTTGTAAGGGTGGTTGTCCATTTTAACATGAAGTGTACACCAAATTGGAGTATTTAAAAGAAAAATACTCTGCTTATTTTTACGCATTGAACATTTGTTGTTTAAAAGAGAACGGAAAATATCTTCACTTCATACGAAAGCAGACTTGGAAAACACTGGAAGGTAAGGATTTGTAAACATACCACCGCGTTTGATCGTGGTTTAAATTTAACGCCCATTTTTATGTCCTAGTTTACAACACGTAGTATCTACAGTCATTTTCATTATTGTTTGCTATCATTATTATAAACAAACACAATCTTGTTGACAGCTGAAACCTTAAACGTTACTGTACGAATGTCAGACATGTTCCCATAACGCGCTATGTTAACACATCTACTATGGTAGAATACTTTCATAAACCTGGGTATATACGTTACATATCGGTATAGTAGCCCAGCTTAAACCATAGACATATAAAATCGAGTAGCAGACGATATATAAACGGGGAGTCTCATCTGCTTCAACACTCACGTTCTTCTTAAACACTTATTGTTTAACGAATTACTAAAGCACTGCCCTCAAACATACTTTTACGGGCGTATCAGTTCATCATTGCGGTATTCAAAACTGAAATTCTACGATATTTGTACAGAATTTCAGAAAAGAAAACAATTCATATATCACAACAGGGCACTGACTTATAACACGTAATTGTCCATTTGTTTGTAACATAACCTAGTCACTGAAACACTGAACTTTTACGTATAAAGACGGTCGCGTGGCATTTAATTGATGTTTACATTCAGCCAAATAGCTTTAAATCATTGAAGCGTGAACATGTTACAAACACTCGTAAGATAGGTTTAAATCAAAGCGCTGAAATGTTCAACTTAATAACTTTTAAAACATTGGAGTATTAATAATTGTTTGTGGCTGAAATATATAAAAATTTATATAATGCTTTGCTATCATTCTATTTCATAAAAATTGCTAACCTTAACTTTGGTACGAGTGGACGACTCTCTACCTCTGCACCACTTTCTTCCACATAAAATTCTTTCTTTTTTGTTTCCCCTTTTTTACTTCAGACGAAGAACAGTCAGTATGGAACTGGAACGCAAGGCAAAACAAGTTAGAATAGATGAAGGGATGAAACATACTAGCTGTTTCTTAAGTTTTGATATTGCAAGCAGTACTTCCTGGACAACTGATCGAAACATCACAAATGAGCAAATGATTAAAGACATTGTCGCTTACAAACAACAGTATGAAGGGGTTCAGTTATCAGACGGTTTAATTAAAAAAATCAGGGATGATTTTATCTTCCAAATGAGTATTGATGAAGGTGTTGGTTTTCAAGATAGATCCAGCATGGAAGCTGCAACACAGGAATGTGAAACATACATGTATGATATGAAAAGAAAACCATTACAAATCATCAACAGCATTGTCCAACAAAACCCCATAAAACAGAACGAGAAAAGTGATTCTGAAAAACCTCAATTGGAACACGAAAATATGTTGAAAGCATGGGCACTTTTTGACTGTCAAAGGAAGAAAACGCAAGGTATATTAAGTAGTGACTTAGTTTCAGAAGCTCACAGAAAATTAATGAAAGACTTGATAAGAAATGCTGGTCAATTGTCTGAATGTGTTCGTTCAACTGTCTGTCCTATAACAAAGGAGCCAGTAACTTATCCAAACCCAGAATTCCTTCGTACAGTTTATTCCACGTTGATGGACTATGCAAATTTTATGGCCGAGTATCTGAAAGAAAAGATAAAGACAAAAGTAACAGAAGAGAGCGTTCTTGAAATGATTAAGTTTTTTGCTTGTTTTTTTTCTTCTTTTGTTCAGCTCCATCCTTATGGTGATGGTAACGGTAGGCTTTCAAGGCTACTGTATTATTACCTTCAATCTTTGTTGACACCCTTTGCTGTTGGCATCTACAATATCCATGCCCCAACAAATAAAAGTGATTATTTTATTGCAATAGTCCAAGTTCGTGAAGACACACGCTCAGCTCTTTCTAATAAGTATAATGAATTTAAGGACAACAATTGGCGATTTAACAACCAGCCAGTTCTGCTGGCCCGTATGATCTTAGAATGCCAGTGGTTTGCATGGATAACATTTGACTCGGTCATACAGAAAGGAAAGACTGCTTACACAAGTCAGATGTCTGAAGATGAGTCTCCTTCAAGCTCCATGGAAAATTAACATTTTAGAAATATTATCTAGATTTCTTTTTTTTTTTTCATTATTAATCCATGGTACTATTGAATATATTTTGCAGGAATATGATTTCTATTGGTTTTATTTGGCTAAGTGCGTATACATAAAAACAGATTTCTTTAACCCTTTCCCACCTTCAACAAATCTGCAGCAGACAACTTTGAAAACATCTTGACAAAAATCTGGAAAACCCTCATAAATTGAAAATTGTAATACTGAAAAGATTTTAAACAAAAACGTTGGCAAAAGGAGAGTAGTGCTATCAGTGCCACCTAAGCCAGAATAACTGATTGCAGTTATCAATGGTTGTACCCGAAATAAATAAAGCTAGCTAAACCCTTTCCCCCAAAGCTGTTGATTGAATTGTAAAATGTATTTGGCCTGGAAATATCCGCAGTGTGATACGACATATTCAATCATTATGGATCCAACATATGACAACGAAGGCTTCTTAGTAAAAGTACAAGGAAAGTTTGGTTATAATAGGAGCGTTTCTCTTACAAAGTGGAACGATACACTTTTTTTTGCACGTGAACGACAACTCCAAGTGTTGGGATGATGGAAAATTTGATAAAACTAAATCAAAAAGTTTATCATTTAAATGGAGCGATGCTACTTCGTTAAAGGATTGCTTAATACATATGGAACCATTTGCGCAGCAAATAGAGAGTGAACAGGTATTGTAAACATTTTGTTTTTCTCTTTAAAATTATAGTTCATTTATTAAAATATAACTTTTAGTATTGTTTTACTTCTAATACAATATAAAACTCAACTGAGACTGTAATATTTTTTATTTTTATTTTCAGTCTATTGGATTATCAGCCAAACAGACAGAATCGCTACTTCAAAAACCTTTTCCTGAAAAAACGGATGTTGCGCAGCCTTTACCTGTCGTCTACAATTCACATGCGAGAGCAGGACCTTCTACTCAACAACATAGTTCAAATCGATCAAATATCCGTCATCAGCCGTACTAAGAACATTTTAGTCGTATAAAGTACTTAAGAGAAACTGTATATAAAAGTTGTTTTCGTTTTGTGTGTGTGTGTTATTATATTTGTGTTGTGAAGCTATTGTATGAGTTGCTCCCCGTTGACCAATAACTAATTTTACACCTTTTGAAAAACGTTGAACCCTCCGGGAGGAAAGTTGGGAGGGAAGTTGAGACCCGGTTAATAACACACATAAGAGAAACTGTATATAAAAGTTGTTTTCGTTTTGTGTGTGTGTGTTATTATATTTGTGTTGTGAAGCTATTGTATGAGTTGCTCCCCGTTGACCAATAACTAATTTTACACCTTTTGAAAAACGTTGAACCCTCCGGGAGGAAAGTTGGGAGGGAAGTTGAGACCCGGTTAATAACACACACACACAAAACGAAAACAACTTTTATATACAGTTTCTCTTAAGTACTTTATACGACTAAAATGTTCTTAGTACGGCTGATGACGGATATTTGATCGATTTGAACTATGTTGTTGAGTAGAAGGTCCTGCTCTCGCATGTGAATTGTAGACGACAGGTAAAGGCTGCGCAACATCCGTTTTTTCAGGAAAAGGTTTTTGAAGTAGCGATTCTGTCTGTTTGGCTGATAATCCAATAGACTGAAAATAAAAATAAAAAATATTACAGTCTCAGTTGAGTTTTATATTGTATTAGAAGTAAAACAATACTAAAAGTTATATTTTAATAAATGAACTATAATTTTAAAGAGAAAAACAAAATGTTTACAATACCTGTTCACTCTCTATTTGCTGCGCAAATGGTTCCATATGTATTAAGCAATCCTTTAACGAAGTAGCATCGCTCCATTTAAATGATAAACTTTTTGATTTAGTTTTATCAAATTTTCCATCATCCCAACACTTGGAGTTGTCGTTCACGTGCAAAAAAAAGTGTATCGTTCCACTTTGTAAGAGAAACGCTCCTATTATAACCAAACTTTCCTTGTACTTTTACTAAGAAGCCTTCGTTGTCATATGTTGGATCCATAATGATTGAATATGTCGTATCACACTGCGGATATTTCCAGGCCAAATACATTTTACAATTCAATCAACAGCTTTGGGGGAAAGGGTTTAGCTAGCTTTATTTATTTCGGGTACAACCATTGATAACTGCAATCAGTTATTCTGGCTTAGGTGGCACTGATAGCACTACTCTCCTTTTGCCAACGTTTTTGTTTAAAATCTTTTCAGTATTACAATTTTCAATTTATGAGGGTTTTCCAGATTTTTGTCAAGATGTTTTCAAAGTTGTCTGCTGCAGATTTGTTGAAGGTGGGAAAGGGTTAAAGAAATCTGTTTTTATGTATACGCACTTAGCCAAATAAAACCAATAGAAATCATATTCCTGCAAAATATATTCAATAGTACCATGGATTAATAATGAAAAAAAAAAAAGAAATCTAGATAATATTTCTAAAATGTTAATTTTCCATGGAGCTTGAAGGAGACTCATCTTCAGACATCTGACTTGTGTAAGCAGTCTTTCCTTTCTGTATGACCGAGTCAAATGTTATCCATGCAAACCACTGGCATTCTAAGATCATACGGGCCAGCAGAACTGGCTGGTTGTTAAATCGCCAATTGTTGTCCTTAAATTCATTATACTTATTAGAAAGAGCTGAGCGTGTGTCTTCACGAACTTGGACTATTGCAATAAAATAATCACTTTTATTTGTTGGGGCATGGATATTGTAGATGCCAACAGCAAAGGGTGTCAACAAAGATTGAAGGTAATAATACAGTAGCCTTGAAAGCCTACCGTTACCATCACCATAAGGATGGAGCTGAACAAAAGAAGAAAAAAAACAAGCAAAAAACTTAATCATTTCAAGAACGCTCTCTTCTGTTACTTTTGTCTTTATCTTTTCTTTCAGATACTCGGCCATAAAATTTACATAGTCCATCAACGTGGAATAAACTGTACGAAGGAATTCTGGGTTTGGATAAGTTACTGGCTCCTTTTTTATAGGACAGACAGTTGAACGAACACATTCAGACAATTGACCAGCATTTCTTATCAAGTCTTTCATTAATTTTCTGTGAGCTTCTGAAACTAAGTCACTACTTAATATACCTTGCGTTTTCTTCCTTTGACAGTCAAAAAGTGCCCATGCTTTCAACATATTTTCGTGTTCCAATTGAGGTTTTTCAGAATCACTTTTCTCGTTCTGTTTTATGGGGTTTTGTTGGACAATGCTGTTGATGATTTGTAATGGTTTTCTTTTCATATCATACATGTATGTTTCACATTCCTGTGTTGCAGCTTCCATGCTGGATCTATCTTGAAAACCAACACCTTCATCAATACTCATTTGGAAGATAAAATCATCCCTGATTTTTTTAATTAAACCGTCTGATAACTGAACCCCTTCATACTGTTGTTTGTAAGCGACAATGTCTTTAATCATTTGCTCATTTGTGATGTTTCGATCAGTTGTCCAGGAAGTACTGCTTGCAATATCAAAACTTAAGAAACAGCTAGTATGTTTCATCCCTTCATCTATTCTAACTTGTTTTGCCTTGCGTTCCAGTTCCATACTGACTGTTCTTCGTCTGAAGTAAAAAAGGGGAAACAAAAAAGAAAGAATTTTATGTGGAAGAAAGTGGTGCAGAGGTAGAGAGTCGTCCACTCGTACCAAAGTTAAGGTTAGCAATTTTTATGAAATAGAATGATAGCAAAGCATTATATAAATTTTTATATATTTCAGCCACAAACAATTATTAATACTCCAATGTTTTAAAAGTTATTAAGTTGAACATTTCAGCGCTTTGATTTAAACCTATCTTACGAGTGTTTGTAACATGTTCACGCTTCAATGATTTAAAGCTATTTGGCTGAATGTAAACATCAATTAAATGCCACGCGACCGTCTTTATACGTAAAAGTTCAGTGTTTCAGTGACTAGGTTATGTTACAAACAAATGGACAATTACGTGTTATAAGTCAGTGCCCTGTTGTGATATATGAATTGTTTTCTTTTCTGAAATTCTGTACAAATATCGTAGAATTTCAGTTTTGAATACCGCAATGATGAACTGATACGCCCGTAAAAGTATGTTTGAGGGCAG
>JASEVX010000003.1:10399225-10494245 GCA_031761405.1 Serripes groenlandicus
TCCTGGACAACTGATCGAAACATCACAAATGAGCAAATGATTAAAGACATTGTCGCTTACAAACAACAGTATGAAGGGGTTCAGTTATCAGACGGTTTAATTAAAAAAATCAGGGATGATTTTATCTTCCAAATGAGTATTGATGAAGGTGTTGGTTTTCAAGATAGATCCAGCATGGAAGCTGCAACACAGGAATGTGAAACATACATGTATGATATGAAAAGAAAACCATTACAAATCATCAACAGCATTGTCCAACAAAACCCCATAAAACAGAACGAGAAAAGTGATTCTGAAAAACCTCAATTGGAACACGAAAATATGTTGAAAGCATGGGCACTTTTTGACTGTCAAAGGAAGAAAACGCAAGGTATATTAAGTAGTGACTTAGTTTCAGAAGCTCACAGAAAATTAATGAAAGACTTGATAAGAAATGCTGGTCAATTGTCTGAATGTGTTCGTTCAACTGTCTGTCCTATAACAAAGGAGCCAGTAACTTATCCAAACCCAGAATTCCTTCGTACAGTTTATTCCACGTTGATGGACTATGCAAATTTTATGGCCGAGTATCTGAAAGAAAAGATAAAGACAAAAGTAACAGAAGAGAGCGTTCTTGAAATGATTAAGTTTTTTGCTTGTTTTTTTTCTTCTTTTGTTCAGCTCCATCCTTATGGTGATGGTAACGGTAGGCTTTCAAGGCTACTGTATTATTACCTTCAATCTTTGTTGACACCCTTTGCTGTTGGCATCTACAATATCCATGCCCCAACAAATAAAAGTGATTATTTTATTGCAATAGTCCAAGTTCGTGAAGACACACGCTCAGCTCTTTCTAATAAGTATAATGAATTTAAGGACAACAATTGGCGATTTAACAACCAGCCAGTTCTGCTGGCCCGTATGATCTTAGAATGCCAGTGGTTTGCATGGATAACATTTGACTCGGTCATACAGAAAGGAAAGACTGCTTACACAAGTCAGATGTCTGAAGATGAGTCTCCTTCAAGCTCCATGGAAAATTAACATTTTAGAAATATTATCTAGATTTCTTTTTTTTTTTTTCATTATTAATCCATGGTACTATTGAATATATTTTGCAGGAATATGATTTCTATTGGTTTTATTTGGCTAAGTGCGTATACATAAAAACAGATTTCTTTAACCCTTTCCCACCTTCAACAAATCTGCAGCAGACAACTTTGAAAACATCTTGACAAAAATCTGGAAAACCCTCATAAATTGAAAATTGTAATACTGAAAAGATTTTAAACAAAAACGTTGGCAAAAGGAGAGTAGTGCTATCAGTGCCACCTAAGCCAGAATAACTGATTGCAGTTATCAATGGTTGTACCCGAAATAAATAAAGCTAGCTAAACCCTTTCCCCCAAAGCTGTTGATTGAATTGTAAAATGTATTTGGCCTGGAAATATCCGCAGTGTGATACGACATATTCAATCATTATGGATCCAACATATGACAACGAAGGCTTCTTAGTAAAAGTACAAGGAAAGTTTGGTTATAATAGGAGCGTTTCTCTTACAAAGTGGAACGATACACTTTTTTTTGCACGTGAACGACAACTCCAAGTGTTGGGATGATGGAAAATTTGATAAAACTAAATCAAAAAGTTTATCATTTAAATGGAGCGATGCTACTTCGTTAAAGGATTGCTTAATACATATGGAACCATTTGCGCAGCAAATAGAGAGTGAACAGGTATTGTAAACATTTTGTTTTTCTCTTTAAAATTATAGTTCATTTATTAAAATATAACTTTTAGTATTGTTTTACTTCTAATACAATATAAAACTCAACTGAGACTGTAATATTTTTTATTTTTATTTTCAGTCTATTGGATTATCAGCCAAACAGACAGAATCGCTACTTCAAAAACCTTTTCCTGAAAAAACGGATGTTGCGCAGCCTTTACCTGTCGTCTACAATTCACATGCGAGAGCAGGACCTTCTACTCAACAACATAGTTCAAATCGATCAAATATCCGTCATCAGCCGTACTAAGAACATTTTAGTCGTATAAAGTACTTAAGAGAAACTGTATATAAAAGTTGTTTTCGTTTTGTGTGTGTGTGTTATTATATTTGTGTTGTGAAGCTATTGTATGAGTTGCTCCCCGTTGACCAATAACTAATTTTACACCTTTTGAAAAACGTTGAACCCTCCGGGAGGAAAGTTGGGAGGGAAGTTGAGACCCGGTTAATAACACACATAAGAGAAACTGTATATAAAAGTTGTTTTCGTTTTGTGTGTGTGTGTTATTATATTTGTGTTGTGAAGCTATTGTATGAGTTGCTCCCCGTTGACCAATAACTAATTTTACACCTTTTGAAAAACGTTGAACCCTCCGGGAGGAAAGTTGGGAGGGAAGTTGAGACCCGGTTAATAACACACACACACAAAACGAAAACAACTTTTATATACAGTTTCTCTTAAGTACTTTATACGACTAAAATGTTCTTAGTACGGCTGATGACGGATATTTGATCGATTTGAACTATGTTGTTGA
The DNA here is from genome assembly GCA_031761405.1 of Serripes groenlandicus. NCBI lineage: Eukaryota > Metazoa > Mollusca > Bivalvia > Cardiida > Cardiidae > Serripes > Serripes groenlandicus. The sequence continues at coordinate 10,401,750 of JASEVX010000003.1, forward strand.
GTAGAAGGTCCTGCTCTCGCATGTGAATTGTAGACGACAGGTAAAGGCTGCGCAACATCCGTTTTTTCAGGAAAAGGTTTTTGAAGTAGCGATTCTGTCTGTTTGGCTGATAATCCAATAGACTGAAAATAAAAATAAAAAATATTACAGTCTCAGTTGAGTTTTATATTGTATTAGAAGTAAAACAATACTAAAAGTTATATTTTAATAAATGAACTATAATTTTAAAGAGAAAAACAAAATGTTTACAATACCTGTTCACTCTCTATTTGCTGCGCAAATGGTTCCATATGTATTAAGCAATCCTTTAACGAAGTAGCATCGCTCCATTTAAATGATAAACTTTTTGATTTAGTTTTATCAAATTTTCCATCATCCCAACACTTGGAGTTGTCGTTCACGTGCAAAAAAAAGTGTATCGTTCCACTTTGTAAGAGAAACGCTCCTATTATAACCAAACTTTCCTTGTACTTTTACTAAGAAGCCTTCGTTGTCATATGTTGGATCCATAATGATTGAATATGTCGTATCACACTGCGGATATTTCCAGGCCAAATACATTTTACAATTCAATCAACAGCTTTGGGGGAAAGGGTTTAGCTAGCTTTATTTATTTCGGGTACAACCATTGATAACTGCAATCAGTTATTCTGGCTTAGGTGGCACTGATAGCACTACTCTCCTTTTGCCAACGTTTTTGTTTAAAATCTTTTCAGTATTACAATTTTCAATTTATGAGGGTTTTCCAGATTTTTGTCAAGATGTTTTCAAAGTTGTCTGCTGCAGATTTGTTGAAGGTGGGAAAGGGTTAAAGAAATCTGTTTTTATGTATACGCACTTAGCCAAATAAAACCAATAGAAATCATATTCCTGCAAAATATATTCAATAGTACCATGGATTAATAATGAAAAAAAAAAAAGAAATCTAGATAATATTTCTAAAATGTTAATTTTCCATGGAGCTTGAAGGAGACTCATCTTCAGACATCTGACTTGTGTAAGCAGTCTTTCCTTTCTGTATGACCGAGTCAAATGTTATCCATGCAAACCACTGGCATTCTAAGATCATACGGGCCAGCAGAACTGGCTGGTTGTTAAATCGCCAATTGTTGTCCTTAAATTCATTATACTTATTAGAAAGAGCTGAGCGTGTGTCTTCACGAACTTGGACTATTGCAATAAAATAATCACTTTTATTTGTTGGGGCATGGATATTGTAGATGCCAACAGCAAAGGGTGTCAACAAAGATTGAAGGTAATAATACAGTAGCCTTGAAAGCCTACCGTTACCATCACCATAAGGATGGAGCTGAACAAAAGAAGAAAAAAAACAAGCAAAAAACTTAATCATTTCAAGAACGCTCTCTTCTGTTACTTTTGTCTTTATCTTTTCTTTCAGATACTCGGCCATAAAATTTACATAGTCCATCAACGTGGAATAAACTGTACGAAGGAATTCTGGGTTTGGATAAGTTACTGGCTCCTTTTTTATAGGACAGACAGTTGAACGAACACATTCAGACAATTGACCAGCATTTCTTATCAAGTCTTTCATTAATTTTCTGTGAGCTTCTGAAACTAAGTCACTACTTAATATACCTTGCGTTTTCTTCCTTTGACAGTCAAAAAGTGCCCATGCTTTCAACATATTTTCGTGTTCCAATTGAGGTTTTTCAGAATCACTTTTCTCGTTCTGTTTTATGGGGTTTTGTTGGACAATGCTGTTGATGATTTGTAATGGTTTTCTTTTCATATCATACATGTATGTTTCACATTCCTGTGTTGCAGCTTCCATGCTGGATCTATCTTGAAAACCAACACCTTCATCAATACTCATTTGGAAGATAAAATCATCCCTGATTTTTTTAATTAAACCGTCTGATAACTGAACCCCTTCATACTGTTGTTTGTAAGCGACAATGTCTTTAATCATTTGCTCATTTGTGATGTTTCGATCAGTTGTCCAGGAAGTACTGCTTGCAATATCAAAACTTAAGAAACAGCTAGTATGTTTCATCCCTTCATCTATTCTAACTTGTTTTGCCTTGCGTTCCAGTTCCATACTGACTGTTCTTCGTCTGAAGTAAAAAAGGGGAAACAAAAAAGAAAGAATTTTATGTGGAAGAAAGTGGTGCAGAGGTAGAGAGTCGTCCACTCGTACCAAAGTTAAGGTTAGCAATTTTTATGAAATAGAATGATAGCAAAGCATTATATAAATTTTTATATATTTCAGCCACAAACAATTATTAATACTCCAATGTTTTAAAAGTTATTAAGTTGAACATTTCAGCGCTTTGATTTAAACCTATCTTACGAGTGTTTGTAACATGTTCACGCTTCAATGATTTAAAGCTATTTGGCTGAATGTAAACATCAATTAAATGCCACGCGACCGTCTTTATACGTAAAAGTTCAGTGTTTCAGTGACTAGGTTATGTTACAAACAAATGGACAATTACGTGTTATAAGTCAGTGCCCTGTTGTGATATATGAATTGTTTTCTTTTCTGAAATTCTGTACAAATATCGTAGAATTTCAGTTTTGAATACCGCAATGATGAACTGATACGCCCGTAAAAGTATGTTTGAGGGCAGTGCTTTAGTAATTCGTTAAACAATAAGTGTTTAAGAAGAACGTGAGTGTTGAAGCAGATGAGACTCCCCGTTTATATATCGTCTGCTACTCGATTTTATATGTCTATGGTTTAAGCTGGGCTACTATACCGATATGTAACGTATATACCCAGGTTTATGAAAGTATTCTACCATAGTAGATGTGTTAACATAGCGCGTTATGGGAACATGTCTGACATTCGTACAGTAACGTTTAAGGTTTCAGCTGTCAACAAGATTGTGTTTGTTTATAATAATGATAGCAAACAATAATGAAAATGACTGTAGATACTACGTGTTGTAAACTAGGACATAAAAATGGGCGTTAAATTTAAACCACGATCAAACGCGGTGGTATGTTTACAAATCCTTACCTTCCAGTGTTTTCCAAGTCTGCTTTCGTATGAAGTGAAGATATTTTCCGTTCTCTTTTAAACAACAAATGTTCAATGCGTAAAAATAAGCAGAGTATTTTTCTTTTAAATACTCCAATTTGGTGTACACTTCATGTTAAAATGGACAACCACCCTTACAACGGATCTGACGTTTTGAGTGTTAAGTGTTAAACTGAGCATTCACCCTACAACGGATTAAGTTTGTCATTCGCTTAACCACCCGTTTAACCTGTTTTCACATAAAATAAGTTTGCAGCGGAAGTCTTTCAAACCGTAACTCGATAAATAAAAGTTAAACCATTGAATAGAAACGAAAATGTGACAAACGGTGAAACTAGGCAATATGAGCAAATACTCATTTTATCATAATGATTTGGAAAGTCATCTGCTTCATACGCATACAAATCGTTTGAAGGCGGAGAAAAGGGTTAATTCTTTTTTCCATTTGTGGTTATAAGCAGACGACTTTTGTCGGTTCGCACTTTCAACAATTCCTGCATTATGTTATAATTTACGTCCCGCAATTGTTTGATGGTTAGCGAAGCTTGCCTTTTTTTTTTCCCACATACTCTGCTACCATCGCAGCTATTCGTGTATTATCCTCTCTATCCATACTTATAAAATATATGTAACGTGTTTAAATGTTTTTACGTGAGAATGTGTTATAACTCGTCAAAGTTTCCGAAAACTGCGTATACATGTATATATATATATATATATATATATATATGATTCGAACCGAACCGGAGTTACGTGGGCGTAAATAGATAGCGCAACACATGAAAAGTGTGCTCTTTAGTTTACACGAATTAGATTAGATTATGAGCTATTTTAAATTTGACATTTATTGCGATAGTTGTAGAAACATATGTTTGTTTTGTTTTATTGAGGTTTTACGCCGTTTTCAACATTAGAATGGTGTATACAGAGAAGAAGAACGAAGTGCATGCTGATCTTAGTATGTGCTAATGATTTGTTAAACCTACATTGTGTCGTGTCACCTAACCATCTCTCATTTTAGGAGGGAGGAAAACTAGAACACGTTCAATCATCCACCCGTTCTATTGAAACAGAATTGCGAAATAAAAACATCACATGACATGACTAAAACTTGTCTTTTAGCTGAAAAAGTGTTCTCACACTTAAGTATTTACCATGGTCAGTTCTATCAAATGATAACACAATTTTGAATGCAATTTAATACAAAGTAGAGTATATCGGTATAAATGGAAAATAAAGTAAATAGCTTTTGAATAATATCGCATTTATATACAGACTGAACGTGACCTGTTATAGAAAATAAGAAGAAGAGCACAACAGAAAGAGTAAGGGTATATTATAGGTCACGGATGGACCTATATATTTTGATATACAGTTCAAAAGATCATATCACGAGTCGGACGTAAAAACACAGTAATCACTTTTATCCCCCTTTCCTCATATATTTATATAACGAATGCTGTTTGAGAAATATGATGTTTTCCTTTATAAACGTGAAAATAAATGTTTTACTTCAAAAGTCGTGCATATGAAAAGAGAGAACAGAATAAAATGACAAAGGTAGGAGGGAATTTTCGAATTCCACATTTAATTTGATATAAATCAGCATTTTCAGACGCATAGAACAGAAGAAGAAGAAAGAAGAAAAAAAAAGAGTAAAATTTCTCAAGCAATTCAGCATCATATGTTTACGTAGGCAGTATGAATTATCATATTAAAATGACTATTTACTGGTATGTCAATGTCGACGGAATGACTTCGTTTAAACCGGAAAGCGTGGGACACAACATTTTCTGTTTACAAGAATAAACTTCTTTAGTTAAATATGTCATCATGAACAAGATAGGGGATTTTTAATATGTGAAATGGAGTTTCATTAATTTGTACGCGAATTCTCTAATCAAACTGCGACCAATCACTGTTTAAAGAAATTGAAATCTCTGACATCTTAAGTATACGATGAACATTAGAATGGTTATTACTTGGCAAATGTAACAGGATTAAAACTCAACAATAACGACTCTGATATTGTCGTATGAAATAGAGTTGAAAATGTTGTATTTAAACATACAAGAGAAAGTTGATGCCAAGGCATCAATGTCGCCGGAAAAGACTGCATTGATTTATTTATGTATTCTTGACTTTCCTTAGTCTATTCAAACATTAGGACCGTTGAAATGAAAACATTTACTTATAAATTTTATATTAATACCTACATTAGGGTATCTATAAAAAATTAACGAAATGTGTACACATTTATCTTGGCTTAAATTTAATTTTGCTGTTGTTACTTATTTAAATAATAGTATTCATTCATATAATTTCAATGTTTGTCAATCTTATTCGAATCACAAGGTAAATATCCTGATATTGCTTTAAAGGGAGGTAATTTGAAGAAAACAAAAGTCTTCAAAAGGAGAAATATATCAGCATTACCGTCTACAGTTTAAATTGTTCTATTGTTTGTGGATTTAAAAATGTTCTTTTTTTCTTATTTCTACATGTACAACGAAATATTGCGGCTTCTCTTTGACGCTTTGCTTTGCGTCAAACATTCGTCTTGTACTTGTCTAAAATAAAATAATATCACTCGCTTTTTCATATCGAAATGCGCATGCGCGAAAATCGATGTTAAAGGTCACGAACCTACACAACAGAATAGGGTCTATATTTAGCTTAGAAACAGTTCCTACTTTAGATATTCATGGATTAACATTATTAAATGAATTCTACACAAATCAAGACATCTCTTTGAACATGAAAACAACATTTAGTAAGTTAAAATTGCTATTAAAAGGAGAATCCGAAATTGACCTCAATGATGACACATAAGAGTCTGCATTAGGGGGTGTTGGTTCACGTCTTGAAGGGACCACTTTTGTCTTCGTAAATAAGACAAAAAACTTAAATGCGAGTGAAATAAAAAAAACTGCAAACATTAAAAAATCGGAATATTTATTTCATTTTAGATGTGTCATTTATTAGTGTTCGTAAACAACCACAATTGTAATATGTTCAAATCATCTAGATTTGTTTCTTTCTAATAATAAGCCGCCCTCCCATGTGATTTCCGAAAAGCTATTAAAAATAGAAGTCGCGGGCTTCTGCCCGGCGACTAATAAGAACAGATACTTTAAATTTCATGCGAGGATCATTTTTCGTTATCGAGCTATATTTTTATTTTTTCGAGATAGCTACATACTATTCGCGTATGAAATAAAGTAGAAAAATCGAACTTTTATATGGTAACAAGAAAAGTCAAATTTGAAAAGAAATTAAAGGAAAAACAGCCGGTTTAAAATAAGGCGTATACGGTCCTCGCGGGGGATGGCTGATGGCTGATGGAAATAGGGCGTATACTGTCCTCACTATACTACTATTGCGCGTTTTATCAGCCATGCGATTAGGGGTCTTAATGAGACTCCACTTACAAATGAGCCGCATCTAGCGATTAGGGGCCTTAATGTAACTTCGCTTACAAATAAGCGGCATCTAGCGAGCATGGGTCTTTATGACACACCGCTTACAAATGAGCGGCATCTAGCGATTAGGTGTCTTTATGACACTACGCTTATGAATGAGCCACATCTAGTGATAAGGAGTCTTAATGACACTCCGCTTACAAATGAGCCACATCTAGTGGTAAGGAGTCTTAATGACACTCTGCTAACACATGAGCCGCATCTAGCGATAAGGAGTATTTATGACAGTCCTCTTACAAATGAGCCACATGTAGTGATAAGGAGTCTTAATGACACTATGCTTACAAATGAGCCACATCTAGCGATTAGTAGTCTTTATGACACCCCGCTTACAAATGAGTCACATCTATCTATTAGGGGTCTTTATGACACTCCGCTTACAAATGAGTCGCAACTAGCGAGTAGTGACCCTATTGACACTCCGCTTACAAATGAGCGACATCTAGTGATTAGGGGTCTTAATGACACTCCGCTTACAAATAAGCCGCATCTAGCGAATAGGTGTCTTAAGGACACTCCGCTTACAAATGAGCCGCATCTAGCGATTAGGGATCTTAATGAAACTCCGCTTACAAATGAATCGCATGTAGTGATTATGGGGTCTTAAGGACACTCCGCTTACAAATGAGTCACATCTATCTATTAGGGGTCTTAATGACACTACGCTTACAAATGAGCCGCATCTATCTGTTAGGGGTCTTAATGACACTACGCTTACAAATGAGTCACATCTATCTATTGGGGGTCTTAATGACACTACGCTTACAAATGAGTCACATCTATCTATTAGGGGTCTTAATGACACTACGCTTACAAATGAGTCACATCTATCTATTAGGGGTCTTAATGACACTACGCTTACAAATGAGCCGCATCTATCTATTAGGGGTCTTAATGACACTCCGCTTACAAATGAGCCACATCTATCTATTAGGGGTCTTAATGACACTCCGCTTACAAATGAGCCGCATCTATCTATTAGGGGTCTTAATGACACTCCGCTTACAACTGAGCCGCATCTATCTATTAGGGGTCTTAATGACACTCCGCTTACAAATGAGCCGCATCTATCTATTAGGGGTCTTAATGACACTCCGCTTACAAATGAGCCGCATCTAGCGATTAGGGTCTTTATGACACTACGCTTACAAATGAGCTGCATCTATCTATTAGGAGCCTTAATGACAATCCGCTTACAAATGAGCTGCATCTATCTATTAGGGGTCTTAATGACACTCCGCTTACAAATGAGCCGCATCTATCTATTAGGGGTCTTAATGACACTCCGCTTACAAATGAGCCGCATCTATCTATTAGGGGTCTTAATGACACTCCGCTTACAAATGAGCCGCATCTATCTATTAGGGGTCTTAATGACACTCCGCTTACAAATGAGCCGCATCTATCTATTAGGGGTCTTAATGACACTCCGCTTACAAATGAGCCGCATCTATCTATTAGGGGTCTTAATGACACTCCGCTTACAAATGAGCTGCATCTATCTATTAGGGGTCTTAATGACACTCCGCTTACAAATGAGCCGCATCTATCTATTAGGGGTCTTAATGACACTCCGCTTACAAATGAGCCGCATCTATCTATTAGGGGTCTTAATGACACTCCGCTTACAAATGAGCCGCATCTATCTATTAGGGGTCTTAATGACACTCCGCTTACAAATGAGCTGCATCTATCTATTAGGGGTCTTAATGACACTCCGCTTACAAATGAGCCGCATCTATCTATTAGGGGTCTTAATGACACTCCGCTTACAAATGAGCTGCATCTAGCGATTAGGGGTCTTAATGACACTCCGCTTACAATGAGCCGCATATATCTATTAGGGGTCTTAATGACACTCCGCTTACAAATGAGCTGCATCTATCTATTAGGGGTCTTAATGACACTCCGCTTACAAATGAGCCGCATCTAGCGATTAGGAGTCTTAATCACACTACGCTTACAAATGAGCTGCATCTAGCGATTAGGGGTCTTAATGACACTCCGCTTACAAATGAGCTGCATCTATCTATTAGGAGCCTTAATGACATTCCGCTTACAAATGAACCGCATCTATCTATTAGGAGCCTTAATGACACTCCGCTTACAAATGAGCTGTATCTATCTATTAGGAGCCTTAATGACACTCCGCTTACAAATGAGCTGCATCTATCTATTAGGAGCCTTAATGACATTCCGCTTACAAATGAGCTGCATCTATCTATTAGGAGCCTTAATGACATTCCGCTTACAAATGACCTGCATCTAGCAAGAAGGGGTCTTAATCATACTCCGCTTACAAATGAGCCGCATCTAGCGATCAGGAGTCTTAATCACACTCCGCTTACAAATTAGTCGCATCTAGCGATTAGAAGCCTTATTGACACTCCGCTTACAAATCAGCCACATCTAGTGATTAGGGGGTCTTAATGACACTCTGCGTACGAATGAGCCGCATCTAGCGATTAGGGGCCTTAATGACACTCCGCTTACAAATCAGCCGCATCTAGCAATAAGGAGTATTTATGACTCTCCGCTTACAAATGAGCCAAATCTAGTGATTATGGGTCTTTATGACACTCCGATTACAAATCAGCCTCATCTAGCGGTTTGGGGTCTTTATGACACTCCGCTTACAAATGAGCAACATCTAGTGATTAGGAGTCTTAATGACACTACGCTTACAAATGAGCCATATCTAGCGAGTAGGGGTCTAAATGACACTCCGCGTACAAATGAACCGAATCTAGCGATAACTAGGCTAATGTCACTCCACTTACAAATGAGTCTCATCTATCGATTTCAGCTCTTAATGACTCCTAGCTTAAAAATGAGCGACATCTAGCGATTATTGGTCTTAATGACAGTTCGCTTACAAATGAGCAACATCTATTGATTAGGGGTCTTAATGACACTCCGCTTACAAATTAGCAACATCTAGCGATTATTGGTCTTAATGACACTTCACTTACAAATGAGCCACATCTAGCAATTATTGGTCTTAATGACAGTTTAGCTTACATATGAGCCACAGCTAGCGATTATTGGTCTTAATGACACTTCACTTACAAATGAGCCACATCTAGCAATTATTGGTCTTAATGACAGTTTGGCTTACAAATGAGCCACATCTAGCAATTAGGGGTCTTAATGACACTCCGCTTACAAATAAGCTGCATCTAGCGATTAGGGGTCTTAATGACACTCCGCTTACCAATAAGCTGCATCTAGCAATTAGGGGTCTTAATGACACTTCGCTTACAAATAAGCTGCATCTAGCGATTAGGGGTCTTGATTACACGCCGCTCACAAACGAGCCACATCTAGCAATTAGGATTCTTAATGACACTACACTAACAAATGATACGCATCTAGCAATGTGGGGTCTTAATGACACTCCGCTTACAAATGATCCGAATCTATCAATAAGGGGTCTTAATGACACTCCGCTTACAAATGATCCGAATCTATCGATTAGGGGTCTTAATGACACTCCGCTTAAAAAAGAACAGCATCTAGCGATTTTGGGTCTTAATGTCACTCCGCTTACAAATGAGCCGCATCTAGCGATTAGGGGTCTTAATGACACACCGCACACAAATGAGTCACATCTAGCAATAATGGCTCTTTATGACACTCCGCTTACAAATGAGCCACATCTAGCGATTAGGAGTCTTTATGACACTCCACTTACAAATGAGCCACATCTAGCGATTAGGGGTCTTAATGATACTCAGCTTACAAATGATTCGCATCTAGCGATTAGGACACTTAATGACACTCCGCTTACAAATGAGCAGCATCTACCGATTTTGGGCATTAATGACCCTCCACTTACAAATGAGCAGCATCTAGCGATTTGGGGCATTAATGACCCTCCGCTTGCAAATGAGCAGCATCTAGCGATTTGGGCCCTTAATGACACTCCGCTTACAAATGAGCAGCATCTAGCGATTTGGGGCCTTAATGACACTCCGCTTACACATGAGATGCACCTAGCGATTTGATATCTTAATGACACTCCGCTTACAAAAGGGGCGCATCTAGCGATTAGCGCTCTTAATTACACTCCGCTTACAAATGGGCCGCATCTAGCGATTAGGGGTCTTAATGACACTCCACTTACAAATGAGCCACATCTAGTGATTAGGAGTCTTATTAACACTCCGCTTACAAATGAACCGCATCTAGCAATTTTGGGTATTAATGACACTCTACTTACAAATGAGCCGCATCTAGCGATTATGAGTGTTAATCACTCTCCGCTTACAAATGAGCCGCATCTAGTGATTAGGGGTCTTATTGACACTCCACTTACAAATGAGCAGCATCTAGCGATTTGAGGCATTAATGACCCTCCGCTTACAAATGAGCAGCATCTAGCGATTTGGGGCCTTAATGACACTCCGCTTACAAAAGGGGCGTATCTAGCGATTTTAGGTCTTTATGACACTCTGCTTACAAATGAGCCGCATCTTGTGATTTTGGGTCTTTTTAACAATCCGCTTACAAATGAGATGCGTCTAGCGACTTTATATCTAAATGACACTCAACTTACAAAAGGGGCATATCTGGCGATTTTGAGCCGCATCTAGCGATGTTAGGTCTTTATGACACTCTGCTTACAAATAAGCGGCATATTGCGATTTTGGGTATTAATGACACTCCGCTTACAAACGAGCACCATATCGAGCGATTTGGGGTATTAATGACACTCCTCTTACAAATGGGCCTCATCTAGTGATTAGGGGTCTTATTGATACTCCGCTTACACATGAACCGCATCTAGCGATTAGGGGTCTTAATGACACTCCGCTTACAAATTAGCCGCATCTAGTGATTAGGGGTCTTATTGACACTCCGCTTACACATGAACCGCATCTAGCGAATTTGGGTATTAATGACACTCCACTTACAAATTAGCCACATCTAGCGATTAGCGCTCTTAATGACACTCCGCTTACAAATTAGCCACATCTAGCGATTAGCGCTCTTAATGACACTCCGCTTACAAATGGGCCGCATCTAGCCATTAGCGCTCTTAATGACACTCCGCTTACAAATTAGCCACATCTAGCGATTAGCGCTGTTAATGACACTCCTCTTACAAATGGGCCGCATCTAGCGATTAGGGGTCTTAATGACACTCCGCTTACAAATGAGTCACATCTAGTGATTATGAGTCTTATTGACACTCCGCTTACAAATGAGCCGCATCTAGTGATTAGTGGTCTTATTGACACTGCTCTTAAAAATGAGACACATCTAGTGATTAGGGGTCTTATTGACACTCCACTTACACATTGACCGCATCTAGCGATTTTGGGTATTAATGACACTCCGCTTACAAATTAGCCGCATCTAGCGATTAGGAGTCATAATGACACTTCGCTAACAAATTAGCCACATATAGCGATTAGGGGTCTTTATGACACTCCGCTTACAAATGAGACGCATCTAGCGATTAGGAGTCTTAATCACACTCCGCTTACATATGAGCCTCATCTAGTGTTTAGGGGTCTTATTGACACTCCGCTTACATATGAGCCTCATCTAGTGTTTAGGGGTCTTATTGACACTCCGCTTACATATGAGCCTCATCTAGTGATTAGGGGTCTTATTGACACTCCGCTTACATATGAGCCTCATCTAGTGTTTAGGGGTCTTATTGACACTCCGCTTACATATGAGCCTCATCTAGTGTGTAGGGGTCTTATTGACACTCCGCTTACATATGAGCCTCATCTAACGATTAGGAGACTTATTGACACTCCTCTTACAAATGAAAATTGTTTAGCGATTTTGGGTCTTAATGTCACTCCGCTTACAAAAGGGGCGTATCTAGCGATTTTGAGCCGCATCTAGCGATGTTAAGTCTTTATGACACTCTGCTTACAAATAAGCGGCATATTGTGATGTTGGGTCTTTATGACGCTCTGCTTGCAAACGAGCGATTTTGGGTATTAATGACACTCCTCTTACAAATGGGCCGCATCTAGCGATTAGGAGTCTTAATGACACTCCGCTTACAAATGAGCCACATCTAGAGATTTTGATTATTAATGACACTCCGCTTACAAATGAGCAGCATCTAGCGATTATGAGTCTTAATCACACTCCGCTTACAAATGAGCAGCATCTAGTGATTATGAGTCTTAATCACACTCCGCTTACAAATGAGCAGCATCTAGCGATTATGAGTCTTAATCACACTCCGCTTACAAATGAGCCGCATCTAGTGATTAGGGGTCTTAATCACACTCCGCTTACACATGTACCGCATTTACCGATTTTGGGTATTAATGACACTCCGCTTACAAATGAGCCGCATCTAGCGATTAGGAGTCTTAATCACACTCCGCTTACAAATGAGACGCATCTAGTGATTAGGGGTCTTATTGACACTCCACTTACACATAAACCGCATCTCGCGATTTTGGGTATTAATGACACTCCGCTTACAAATTAGCCGCATCTAGCGATTAGGAGTCTTAATGACACTTCGCTAACAAATTAGCCGCATCTAGCGATTAGGGGTCTTAATAACACTCCGCTTACAAATGAGACGCATCTAGTGATTAGGGGTCTTATTGACACTCCACTTACACATGAACCGCATCTAGCAATTTTGGGTATTAATGACACTCCGCTTACAAATGAGCAGCTTCTAGCGATTATGAGTCTTAATCACACTCCGCTTACAAATGAGCAGCATCTAGCGATTATGAGTCTTAATCACACTCCGCTTTCAAATTAGCCGCATCTAACGATTAGGAGTCTTATTGACACTCCGCTTTCAAATGAACATTGTTTAGCGATTTTGGGTCTTAATGTCACTCCGCTTAAAAATGAGTCGCATCTAGTGATTTTCTAGTACTTTCATTCTAGAACTAGAAAATTACTTGTCTATCAATTCCGTTGTCCATACTTTCATTCTGAACAATTACTTGTCTATCAATTATGTTGTCCATCATTTCATTCTATAACTAGACCATGTACTAAATATTAATTCCGTTTTCCATACTTTCATTCTAGAACTAGCCATTTATCTATCAATTATGTTGACCATACTTTCATTCTAGAACTAGACAATAACCTATCAATTCTAATGTCCAAACTTTCATTCTAGACTAGACATTAACCTACCAATTATTCTGTTCATACTTTCATTCTAGAACTAGACAATTACTTGTCTATCAATTCCGTTGTCCATACTTTCATTCTAGAACTAGCCAATTACTTATCTATCAATTCCTTTGTCAATACTTTCATTCTAGAACTAGACAATTACTTATCTATCCATTCCGTTGTCCATACTTTCATTCTAGAACTAGACAATTATCTATCAATTCTTTGTCCATACTTTCATTCTAGAACTTTAAAATTACTTATCTATCAATTCATTTGTCCATACTTTAATTCTAGAACTAGACAATTACTTATATATCAATTCCTTTGTCCAGACTTTCATTCTAGAACTAGCCAATTACTTATCTATCAACTCCGTTTTCCATACTTTCATTCTAGAACTAGACAATTATCTATCAATTCCGTTGTCCATACTTTCATTCTAGAACTAGCCAATTACTTATCTATCAATTCCTTTGTCAATACTTTCATTCTAGAAAAAGACAATTACTTATCTATCAATTCCTTTGTCCATACTTTCATTCTAGAACTAGACAATTATCTATCAATTCTTTGTCCATACTTTCATTCTAGAACTAGACAATTACTTATCTATCAATTCATTTGTCCATGCTTTAATTCTAGAACTAGCCAATTACTTATCTATCAACTCCGCTGTCATACTTTCATTCTAGAAATTATGCTAGTTTAACCCTTTCATACCTTCAGGCACAATTAAACGCATCTCAAACAGGCAATTTTTGAAACATTATTAAACAAGGAGAAGTTTCTCATGATAAAGTCCTTATCTATTGATCACAATGTTTTTAAGTCTAATAACAATATATTTATTTGTATTAATATATTATTTCATATTTTTGTCCAAATGTTCAAAGCCGTCTACTGAAGATTTGTTGCATATAGTTTGATTTTCACGTCTTTTCTAAGAGTAGTTCGGTAATATCAGCGCTTTCATCTTTTTCTGGCAATCTTTTTCTTGCCGCAATGCATCAGTCGAAATAACAATCTTACCCTCATAGCCGTAGCATCAAAACGGAGACCCATTACTTCTACTTTTACTGAAAAGTTGGTATGATTCTGCCGGGGATCAAATACTGGTATCCCGCCTCCGAGACGGACGCTCTGATCACTTCACCTCTGAATCAGACGATAGTGGAAAACAGGGATGTGGAATCCACTGGTGGTTAATTGCGGGTAGTTTGATTTTACCGGAATGTCTCGGTTTATTTCGTACGATGTGGCATACACTGGTGGTTATTTGCGGGTAGTTTGATTTTACCGGAATGTCTTGTTTTATTTCGTACGATGTGGCATACACTGGTGGTTATTTGCGGGTAGTTTGATTTTACTGAAATGTCTCGGTTCATTTCGTACAAAGTGGCATACACTGGTGGTTAATTGCGGGTAGTTTGATTTTACCGGAATGTCTCTGTTTATTTCGTACAAAGTGGCATACACTGTGGCAGAGACATATAAACACATGTGTTTATATGTCTCTGACTGGTGGTTAATTGCGGGTAGTTTGATTTTACCGGAATGTCTCGGTTTATTTCGTACGATATGGCATACACTGTTTGTTATTTGCGGGTAGTTTGATTTTACCGGAATGTCTCGGTTTATTTCGTACAAAGTGGCATACACTGGTGGTTAATTGCGGGTAGTTTGATTTTACCGGAATGTCTCGGTTTATTTCGTACGATGTAGCATACACTGGTTGTTATTTGCGGGTAGTTTGATTTTACCGGAATGTCTCGGTTTATTTCGTATGATATGGCATAAACTGATGGTTAATTGCGGGTAGTTTGATTTTACCGAAATATCTCGGTTTATTTCGTACGAAGTGGCATACACTGGTTGTTAATTGTGGATATTTTGCTTTTACATGAATGTCACGGTTTTTTTTTCGTACAATGCCTGCGCGGAGTTCGCAGGCTGATCTGGTTCGAATCATTACGCAGAGTCCATTATGTTGGTTTTCTGGCGGAACGGCTAATTTATCTTTTCCAAGTGATACATTTGGACGAGAAGTCTAACAAGAGGGCCAAGATGGCCCTAAATCGATCACCTGAATGATAGTTGATTAGAAGCAAATATTTAACTGCAAATATCTGTGAAAATTTGATCTGAAGTTCAAATGAAACTGCAAGGAGTGGACACTTAGTTTAAGAAATAGTTTCTCAGTAAAAGCCATTTTTATCTTGAAATATAACAAGAGCTTTCTCAATTTCTGATGCTGCAGCAACAAAGGTTCTAAACAGAATGCAAGTCTTTGAACAATTTTGAAAGAGGACCATCAAAGGAACATTCCTGTGAAGTAACGTTGAAATTGGTCATGTGGAATGGTAGGAGTTGTCATTTGTAGCTAAAAGTTCAATTTACCCATTTTGTGATGACGCGAGGTTGCTATGATTTTGTAACCAATCAAAATGCTTGAACAAATTAAATGTAGAGGATCACTGAAGTAGGATTTATATTCAATTTCCTTAATATCAGACAAGAACTTAAAAAAATGGAATTTCCAAATTTTGTCATTTTGCCCCTTTTCTGATGCCTCCTGACTGCCATGTTTTTCAACCAAACAGTATGCCTTGAACAATCTTTGGCTCACCTAAGGAACATTTCTACCAAACTATATTGGAATCTGACATGCAGATTCAAAGAAGAAGATTTTTAAAGCTTGGACATTTTGGCCCCGCAGCAACCCTGACGGCCATGTTTTTCAACAGATCGGACATATTTGAACAATCTTGGTAGAGGGTGCCCAAAAGAACATTTGTGGAAAATAATTTTCAAATCGGGCTAATTCTTTTGGACGAGAAGATTTTTTAAGTTTTAACAATGCACATATAAGGAAAACAAGCTTAGTCCCCTGGCAGCCATGTTTTTTCAACGGATCGGAAATATTTGTGCAAAATAATTTTCAAATCGGGCCAGTACTTTTGGGCAAGAAGATTTTTAAAGTTTTAACAATGCACATATAAGGAAAACAGGCTCCACCCCCTGGCGGCCATGTTTTTCAACCGATCGGAAATATTTGAACAATCTTGGTAAAGGGTGCCTAAAGGAACATTTGTGCCAAATAATTTTCAAATTGGGTTTATACTTTTGGACAAGAAGATTTTTAAAGTTTTAACAATTCACATATAAGGAAAACAGGCTCCACCCCCCTGGCGGCCATGTTTTTCAACGGATCGGAAATATTTGAACAATCTTGGTAAAGGGTGCCCAAAGGAACATTTGTGCAAAATAATTTTCAAATTGGGCTTATACTTTTGGACAAGAAGATTTTCAAAGTTTTAACAATGCACATATAAGGAGAAAAAGCTCCGCCCCCTGGCGGCCATGTTTTTCAACCGATTAGAAATATTTGAACAATCTTGGAGTGCCCCAAGGAATATTTGTGGAAAATAATTGTCAAATCAGGCCAGTACTTTTGGACAAGAAGATTTTTAAAGTTTTAACAATGCATATATAAGAAAAACAAGATCCGCCCACTGACGGCCATGTTTTTCAACGGATTGGAAATATTTGAACAATCTTGGTAAAGGGTGCCTCAAGAAACATTTGTGGAAAATAATTTTCAAATCGGGCCAGTACTTTTGAACAAGAAGATTTTTAAAATTTTAACAAAAAAAAACAGGCTCCGCCCCCCTGGCGGCCATGTTTTTCAATCGATCGGAAATATTTGAACAATCTTGGTGTGGGGTGCCCCAATGAATATTTGTGGAAAATAATTTTCAAATCGGGCCAGTACTTTTGGACAAGAAGGTTTTTAAAGTTTTAACAATGCACATATAAGGAAAACAAGCTACGCCCCCTGGCGGCCATGTTTTTCAACGGATCGGAAATATTTGAACAATCTTGGTAAAGGGTGCCTCAAGAAACATTTGTGGAAAATAATTTTCAAATCAGGCCAGTACTTTTGAACAAGAAGATTTTTAAAATGTTAACAAAAGAAAACAGGCTCCGCCCCCCTGGCGGCCATGTTTTTCAATCGATCGGAAATATTTGAACAATCTTGGTGTGGGGTGCCCCAATGAATATTTGTGGAAAATAATTTTCAAATCGGGCCAGTACTTTTGGACAAGAAGATTTTTAAAATTTTAACAATGCACATATAAGGAAAACAGGCTCCGCCACTTGGCGGCCATGTTTTTCAACTGATCGGAAATATTTGAACAATCTTGGTAAAGGGTGCCTCAAGGAACATTTGTTGAAAAGATAATTCAAATCGGGCCAGTACTTTTGGACAAGAAGATTTTTAAAGTTTTAACAATGCACATATAAGGAAAACAGGCTCCACCCCCTGGCGGCCATGTTTTTAAACGGATCGGAAGTATTTGAACAATCTTGGTAAAAGGTGTCCCAAGGAACATTTTTGCAAAATAATTTTCAAATGGGGCCAGTACTTTTGGACAAGAAGATTTTTAAAATTTTAACAAAAGAAAACAGGCTCCACCCCCTGGCGGCCATGTTTTTAAACGGATCGGAAGTATTTGAACAATCTTGGTAAAGGGTGCCCCAATGAACATTTGTGGAAAATAATTTTCAAATCGGGCCAGTACTTTTGGACAAGAAGATTTTTAAAGTTTTAACAATGCACATATAAGGAAAACAAGCTACGCCCCCTGGCGGCCATGTTTTTCAACGGATCGTAAATATTTGAACAGTCTTGGTTAAAGGTGCCCCAATGTACATTTGTGCAAAATAATTTTCAAATCGGGCCAGCACTTTTGGACTAGAAGAATTTTAAAATTTTAACAATGCACATATAAGGAAAACAGGCTACGCCCCCTGGCGGCCATGTTTTTCAACCGATCGGAAATATTTGAACAATCTTGGTACAGGGTGCCACAAGGAACATTTGTGCAAAACAATTTTCAAATCTGGGCAGTACTTTTGGACAAGAAGATTTATTAACTTTTAACAATGCACATATAAGGAAAACAAGCTCAGAACCCTGGCGGCCATGTTTTTCAACGGATCGGAAATATTTGAACAATCTTGGTAGAGGGTACCCCAAGGTACATTTGTGCAAAATAATTTTCAAATCGGGCCAGTACTTTTGGACAAGAAGATTTTTGAGCAATTTTCCCCTTTTCTGTTACCACAGCAACTAAAGTTCTCGATGGAATTTAAATCTTTGAACAATTTTGAAAGAGGTCCACCAAAGGAACATTCCTGTGAAGTTTGGATCAAATTGGTCAAGTGGTTAAGGAGGAGATGATCTAAATGTCTAAATGTTAACGACGGACGACAGACGACGGATGACGGACGACGAACGACACCAGGCGGACAAAAAGTGATCAGAATAGCTCACCTTGAGCCTTTGGCTCTAGGTGATCTAAAAATGTAGTTCATCCACTAAAGTGAAAGTGTTCAATAGTGATGAAATTTATCATTCTCAATGGAAATAGATAAATTAACATAAAAAAATACGCCCGTCCTGTTTTTTTGATACCAAGCATATTGGTAATTGGTTGTACGTCAGGCAAATTCAAAGAGCGGACACTGTTAATACAGTGTTGGCCATTTCGAGGGACATAAGCGTGGGTTGACTAAGATAAAGTGGTTAGTTATTGAACCTGGCCAAGATACTCTGCCCATCAACAAATTGTCTAAATTTGGTGATAATCAAATAAAATGACTCCAGCGATATGGCTGATTATAGCACTTGTCTGAGATATTATGCCCATACACATTCTGACTAAATTTGGTGATGATTGGATAAAGGCTTCAAAAGTTATTGATCAGACAAGACCGATTTGACGTAATTTCTATAATTGAAGGGCAATAACTCTTGAGTGACCAAAGCGATATGGCTGGTTATCAAACTTGTCCGACACATTATGCCAATACACATTTTGAACAAATTTGGTGGTTATTGGACAAAGGCTTCTAAAGTTATTGAGCAGACAAGACCAATTTTAGGGCAATAACTCTCGAGTGACTGAAGCGATATGACTGGTTATCGGACTTGTCCGAGATATTATGCTAAATCTTAGCATTTGGAAGAGTCCATAGCAGTTCTATGACTATCTAGATAAGCATGTTGAGTTGATCAGCCAGCAGTGTAGAGCCTTGTCAGACGGCGGGCACGTATGCTCTACACTGGTGACATATACTAAAAAGGAATCAGATCCAGCAGTCAAAGGGTTAATGCCGCCTCGATGATGTAGTGGTAGGTCGCGCGGTCGATCCCCGAACCGGATCATACCAAAAAACTTTGTTAAAAAAATGTAGTAGTGGCTGCCCTCCTTTGCGCTCAGGGTTGCGAGGTAAGCATTACGACTGACTGGCTGTTCAGACAAGCCATGGAAACTTTCAAGAAACTTCTTATCATCAGCATATAAATGTATAGTATCGAGGGCTTCATGCAAAACGGTTGTAACTACATCTTATTCAAGATGTAGTTACAACCGTTTTACAAGAAGCCCTCGATATGTGGCAATGATGCACAAACAAATCACTGTCTTCATATGTCATAAACACATTATCCCTTTCCCTCATATAGACGCTTTCTGATGCCTCTGCAGCAGACGGCTTTTTGAAAACATAGAGTGTTTTCCACTTTTATTCATAGGTTATCCTTTCAATTTTAGAGATTTTCAATTTGTTGACAAAATATGTTCAAAGTCGTCTGCTGCAAAATTGTTGTAAGAGGGAAAGGGTTAACTCTCATCATGCCGAGTTCTTGCAAATGGTACTAATGTCTTTCCTTGAACAATGTATACATTAATTATGGAAAAGTGTTTGCTATGAATGGATAAATGAGTAGCAAACAATGTAGATCAAGTCAAGATTAAACCGGACCGATCTAGGTCTTCAGTGTTCACAAATACTGTTGAAGTCATGTGCATGTTGTTTCAACCTGTCTCACTTGCAGACGCATTGTGAAGCATCTGCAGAAAAAAAAACTTTTTAAAAGCACTTCGTTCATTGTGAGCAGTTTCTTTCAACTTGTTCAACTCTATTTGGTGAGTATACTTGAATGTTATAGAGATTTTCGATATAGTTGCTTTGAATATTGCCATGTCGTCTGCTGCAGGATGGTTGTTTTTGGAAGGTGATTATTATGTAATAATCTTCTTCCTATGGGATTGCACACTGACCTTAATGGAATATGCCCTATAACATACATCCTCTCTATAAACTATATGATCTCTTCATACATACGCTAGTCAATATAGTTCGCAAAAATCAATGTAAATTCATACTTAAAGTGTTTTCATGTACAATCAGTTTGATGTAGAAACTGGTTTGGACAATTAAATTTTCAAATAATTCATGTTTTTGTGGCTTTGAAAATTAAAATTGATTTTGATTTTCCAAATACACATCTTTCTGTGGTAAACATTGTTACCTGTATATTCTCACGCGCCACGCTTTTGTGAACAACACCAATACACCGGATCAGATATACATTACACGAACTAGGTCAATTCGAGGACATACCGTGTCGTAAGTTAGTTTCCCCAAAATATGCCAATCTATCCTTAATTACGACTTTCAGTTATATTCTTTATATTTCCTCTAGTATATTCATTTATAGGTTTTTACACCAGTTATATATATATTATATGTATATATATATTTACTAATTGAAACGTTGTGGGAAAAAATGAAAAAATCCCTCTCAGATATTTTCAAAATCGTCTGCTGCATTTGGAGTCCTGGGATAAATTTATTATATTTTGTCACAATGTTGTCAATAGTTGTGTGCTAGGGAGAAGTGTTAGTTATCTGGTAATTCACGAATGGTGCGTTCTCCCGAACGACTACTCGACTAAATATGTATAAGGGGATAAGGGGGGGCATTCTAAATGGTAAATTACAGAATGATTATATAAAAAGGATTGATTGATCATAGGCTTTAACGCCGTTTTCAACAATGGTTCAGTCATATCACGGCGGCCAGTTCACCTATTCATGTGATGTCTGGCTTTCTCACACAAGTTATCCACACAACATTCTTTCCAAGCAACTGGCTTCTTTTCCAAATAGACTGTTAGCCCATTGGTGAAAGATGAATGACGCTTGTCACAATGACAGAAAGAATGATGGCCGAGCTTCGATTCGAACTTACAACTGCTGGATTGACAGCCCGCGTCGCTACCGACTGATTTACCGGGGGAAAGTTGAAAGATGTGGAAATCACTTTTCCAGAATTGGTATGGTAAAATCGAACTCATGCATACTGGATAAGCACCCCAACATGTTGCCTCTTTAGATATTGTAGCTCTTGACACAAAATGTTGTGGGAAAAGAAGCCTTTGGTTTTAATACGCATTGGGTGTTTTTTTTAACAATTCGTTTCAATCAATCAGATTTTATCCGAATATCTAATTGTTTTAAATTGTAAAATATTTGGAAGTGTTTGAATCCACGCTTGACGCGTAATACATATCAAATAAAATTATTTCTATAAAAATCTGATCATCGTGAGATGTCATGATATTATTTAGATTTTACAACACTTTCTTAATGTTCTTGTTATGTGAGAATTGATTTAAATTGAGGGCACACCTATACTTAATTAAGCTTTCATGCAAGGAGAAAACATTACGTTCTACGTTGTATCCTCATTCAGACACAGTTTATCGAACATTGTTGCAAATGTAAAATTAATTCATGTTTTCATATTTTCATTCATAGCACTTGTATACGTTCATTCATAGCATGTGTTCACTTGTGAAAAGCAAATTTGAAAAACAGTGGCTATCATAGATTTTTTTATGACGAGCAAGTTCTCCTATTGTTACAATGTTTTAACCATATATTTATGTTCTCACTTTTGTAATGTTTAATATGAAATGTACTTGCTCTTCAAATTTGGAAGAAATAAAGAATATCTATCTATATATCTTTGTCCTTATACAGACGCATAGAAAGATAGCATTAGCTATTGACGGATATGACTGAATGTTATTCTTTCCTGTACATTTCTGTCTAAATATGAAAAAATGCTTTCTATATTTTTTACAAATATTTCTCTCTATTTTTTTACCAAAAATTCTTGACAGTGTTTCCTAACTATTGTGAATATAATATACAGTCCAGCTTTCAACAATTTTGAAGTTTTAATTCTTTCTTTATTATTTTATTCTACTGATGAAAGCTTTCTTCAGAAATTATATAGTATAACCGTATAAACTAAACAACAAGTGTTTGTGTTTTTTATTATATTTGTTTGATTTATTCTTTTTATACAATTTTACCTATTCCGAAACTGCAGCAAAATAAAGAAGTTTTAAAGACTTAAATTCTTTCATTAATTTATTTTCCAACATATTTGCTCTCGTTTGTTCCTATCCATATATCCTAGCCATGATCTGTTCATACCTTGCATACAATTCATTATCCCATCTGCACCTGGCTGACATCACTCTAAAATCACCTTCCAGCAGTACTTTCAGTACTTTGATTGGTAGAGGGGTTTGTTCGCGAATAGCCGATACGGGTTTAATAATGGATTAAGTTTTAGAGAGTTTCAAATAAGTTACACGCTTACTTCTCCGTCCTTTGTTCAACTATATAAAATAAATTATAATTAAAATCAAGTATAGTCGTTTTATGGTTTTCTTTTATTGCGATGTATGTTGTGTCGCTTATATAGTACTTAACCCTTTCCCGCAAACAGTAAATATGTAGCAGACGACTTTTTAAACATCTAGGGGATAATATAGGAAATCGCATTAAATGCCAGCATAATTAATGAATAAAAGTTAAAAGCATTGTGGCAATAGGAGAAATTGCTCATTATGACACATAAGTAAATCATGATTTCAAATGTGTCTTAACCCTTTCATTCATACGACAATTCTGTAGCAGACGACTTTGAACATATTTTGTCAAAAAATAGAAAATCTCTATAATTGAATGGATAACCTATGACTAAAAGTGAAAAACATTGTGGCAAAAGGAGAAATTGCTCGTTTTGAGCAATTTCTTCTTTTGTCACTATGTATTCAAAAAGTCGTCTGCTGCAGAGGCGTCAGAAAGCGTCTATATGAGGGAAAGGGTTAAACCAGCGCACGTCCCCTTAAAATCAAATGTTTATAATACTTGTAAAATGAGGTACAATTGAGTTTGTTTACTCTCACCTCGATTCATGATGTTTCGATAAACTGAGAGATGGAGAGTAAATAGTTCTGTAAACAAATTAAAACTCAATTTATTGTGCGAGAGCGGCAAGGAACTCAACTAGGTCACGATCTGCCGGGGCTCCCTTAACCCGCTGTACCCGACTTTAACCCTTTCCCACATACAACAAAGCTGCAGCAGACGACTTTTTAAAAACAGCTAGGCCAAAATATGGATGGTTTCAAATGTCGTCTGCTGAAGATGCGTTAAGTGTGGGTTTATAAGTGGGAACTGATTAAACAACATTTCTATTATGTCTCAATAAATGAAAGTGTAACTATTAGAAATAGTTGAAAACATAGTGGCAAAAAGAGAGATTGTTTATGATGAGAAATTTCTCCTTTTGTCACAATATTTTCAAAAGTCGTCTGCTGTAGATATATACGTTTATATGCGTATGCATGTGGGAAAGGGTTGAAAAACAATCGTGAATTATATTCCGCAAAACTTTAAACTGCAATCGTGAACACTCTTCACAAGATCAACCGACGCGTTCCTGCAGTCTTATCTTGGTCGTCATTACTAATATATCAATATTTAGTTATAACATGTCAGATATCAGGTTGCAGGTTTCAGTGTTTCCCTTTCCCTCATACGACAATTCTGCAGTAGACGACTTTGAACATATTTTGTCAAAACATGGAAAATCTCCATAATTGAATGGATAACCTATGACTAAAAGTAGAAAACATTGTGACAAAAGGAGAAATTGCACGTTTTGTGCAATTTCTTCTTTTGTTACTATGTTTTCAAACAGCGGTCTGCTGCAAAGGCGTCAGAAAGCGTCTATATAAGGGAAAGGGTAAATGGTTAACGATACCTGTAATGCAATTTTATACTCTTCATAGTTCAACAAATGAAAGTAAAATTTAAATACAATGAAATGGATATATTGTTACTGACACAGTGATATCAATAGTGGTCGGCGTAGATGCATTAGTTATTTTACATGCATACTCTATATATACCTGAAGTCAGAGGTCCAGATAAGGAGGGGTATTCAGCTCTTTTCCCCACGATTGCTCTCTTATTATTAAAGCAAACCCTATGTTGTGGGTACTCAAAAGAATCGTCTGACTGAGACGATTCTTTTGAGTACCCACAACATAGGGTTAGAGGGTCAAATAAGCTCTGTGAAGTATTCTCAGACTATTTCAAAAACATTTGGCAGATAAATTAATGAATCAAGTAGAAATGATAGGGGTGTTTTAGCATTTATGCTTTATGGTTTAACGCCGTATTCAACGAATATCAGACATATCACGGTCGCCAGATAGCAAACACATGTGTTGTTCCGCTGTCTCAGACCACTACTCCACACAACAGTCTTTCAAAACAACTGGTTGCTCTTCCATATCGAATTTAAATCAATTTGTTAAAGACAGGTGACGCATGTCCTATTGACTTATGTCAAATGCCTGAACCAATGTTGGCTCTACCCTCTTTAAAAAATCTTCTTCTGTTGGATGTCTTAAAGCATGTCTTGAAGCATGGCATAAGGTTAAGGTGAAGACTTAAGAATGCCTGAACCAATGTTGGCTCGACCCTCCTTAAAAATCTCCTTCTGTTGGGTGTCTTGGAGCATGTCTTGAAGCATGTGAATACTTAAAACAGTCATGAATAAATATGTTGTGTATTCATGACCTAAACTAGAAGTAGACCGACACTGGTCTACAACATTTGCAACAATAATTGAGCGCCGTTACAGGAAGACAAATCATGGGGCATTTGCTACCAGTGTTGATCCAGATCTCGCTGAGTTTCCATGAATTCTGATTTGGCTCTGCAATGTCCGCTTATAAACGAAACATTCTCGAAACGTCGTACTTACAGTGAACATTTAGACCACAGTGTATGGATATATACAAATTGATCGTTTTAGATAGATAGATAGATCTTTCATTGACTAGCACATAGGTACTTAGTCATATGTACATATTTATTTTACACATGTAATACGAAAGGAGCAACAACTAAATAACTATTGAATAAAAAAAATTGGCTTAGGGAGAATTTGCTCATTATGAACAATTCCTCATCTTGGCCGAAATGTTTTCACCAGGTCGTCTACTGTAGAGGCATCAATGTAAGGGTGAAGTATATACCCTAGTTAACACGCCCAGCCACGCCCACGTAATTTGCTATATAAATTTTGTTTCGAGAACCTTAGAACGCGTGTTCATTGCAAGACATGTGCAACAAATGTGATCATTTAAAATGCTTTTTATATGCGTGTTCTTAGAACACCAACCGGTGTGCATCTGTGACCCGAACTAATAGTGTACAGCAATTCTTTGACCCGTGTATCCGTGTACTTTGGTAGATTCTATCGTGTTGTTATCTGTACATGTGAGAAATGGTGCATTTGTCCCCAAGATATGGCATGTATAAAAGTTTAAGTATATTTTATATACTGATTATATGATCCGTCATCATATAAAATAGTTATGGCATTAACACATTCCTGGTTGTTTTTACATGCCATACTAGTCCACCTGCCCTCGGTCCATCCTTTGAAATGGCAATGTGGATCATTTGTAATTGGAGTGTTATTAAGACTTCTACTCGGTAGATGTGGTTCATTTGTAAGTGGATTGTCATTAAGACTACTACTCGGTAGATGTGGCTCATTTGTAACAGGAGTGTTATTAAGACTTCTACTCGGTAGATGTGGCTCATTTGTAACAGGAGTGTTATTAAGACTACTACTCGGTAGATGTGGCTCATTTGTAACAGGAGTGTTATTAAGACTTCTACTCGGTAGATGTGGCTCATTTGTAACAGGAGTGTTATTAAGACTTCTACTCGGTAGATGTGGCTCATTTGTAACAGGAGTGTTATTAAGACTTCTACTCGGTAGATGTGGCTCATTTGTAATTGGAGTGTTATTAAGACTCCTACTCGGTAGATGTGGCTTATTTGTAACAGAAGTGTCATTAAGACTTCTTCTCGGTAGATGTGGTTCATTTATAAGTGGAGTGTCATTAAGACTACTTCTCGGTAGATGTGGTTCATTTATAAGTGGAGTGTCATTAAGACTCCTACTCGGTAGATGTGGTTCATTTATAAGTGGAGTGTCATTAAGACTACTTCTCGGTAGATGTGGTTCATTTATAAGTGGAGTGTCATTAAGACTACTTCTCGGTAGATGTGGTTCATTTATAAGTGGAGTGTCATTAAGACTTCTACTCGGTAGATGTGGTTCATTTATAAGTGGAGTGTCATTAAGACTACTACTTGGTAGATGTGGCTCATTTGTAACAGAAGTGTCATTAATTTTAATTTATTTATTTATTTATTGGGGTTTAACGCCGCTCTCAACATTATTTCAGTTATATCACGGCGACAGTTCACTTATTCATGATCCCTGGGTAAACAAACCAGTACTAGGCTAGAAAATGTGCCTTGCACAAGGGCACTCCACCATGACCGTAGTGCCGCGACTGAGGATCGAACCCGGGACACCCGACGCTAACCACTCGACCACAGCGGATTCCATTTGATAAGTTTAAACTTATTTAGTTTACATAGTTTTCGAAGCAAGCTTAAAAGCTTATATTAATCATGCTCGATATCTGCTTCCTTGAGACATAACCTGTACTCGCGCCTTTTGTGTGCAAAAATCCCAAAGGCATCGTTCATCGAGGGATTCTACCTTTGTACCACTTTCATCCACACACCCTTGATTAGAAAGCCTTTCCTGATCGATTTAAATGATGTAGTCCGGAACTAGAAAAACATTTGAAATAAGTATGTACAAAGTATAATCGAACGATACACAAATATATCAAGTATAATCGAACGATACACAAATTTATCAAGTATTATCGAACAATACACAATTCTTTAAAGTATAATCTCACGATACACAAATTGGTCAAGTATAATCGAACGATTCACAAATATATCAAGTATAATCGAACGATAAACAAATACATCAAGTATAATCGAACGATACACAAATCTATAAAGTATAATCTCACGATACACAATTCTTTAAAGTATAATATCACGATACACAAATTGATCAAGTATAATCGAACGATACACAAATTTATTAAGTATAATCAAACGATACACTAATATATCAAGTATAATCAAACGATACACAAATATATCAAGTATAAACGAACTATACACTAATCTATCAAGGAAATCGAACGATACTCAAAAGTATCAAGTATAATTGAACGATACACACATTTATCAAGTATAATCGAAAAAAACACAAATTTATCAAGTATGATAGCAATAGACAAATTTATCAAATATAATTGAATGATACACACACATCCATCAGAAAATCGAACAATAGACAAAACTATAAAGTATAATAAAACCATACACAAATATATAAATCAACTAATAAACTAATATATCAAGTATAATCGAACGATACACAAATATATCACATATCGAGGGCTTGGCGTGAAATGGATGTAACTAAAAACCTATTTTGAAAACCCTGGTTTAGTGGCAATTTTGACCCCTTTGTAAACAATGCAAATTTAGGTGCCATTGCTTAGAACGAGCAATGGCACCTAAATTTCCATTGTTTACCAAGAAAAAGGATTTAACGCTTATAAAGCCTTTATGGCGAAGTGATTAACATCGTAAAAAAAAGACCAATTTTAGTTACAACCGTTTCACGCTAAGCCCTCGATATAATCAAATGATACACACATTTATCAAGTATAATTGAACGATACACAAATAAATCAGGTATAATAGTACGATAGACAAAACTATCAAGTATAATAAAACGATACACAAATCTATAAATCAATATCAATCGATCAACTAATATATCAAGTATAATCGAACGATACACAAACATATCAAGTACATACGAACTATACACTAATATATCAAGTATAATCGAATTATACACACATATATCAAGTATAATCGAACGATACTCATATATATCAAGTATAATCGAACGATACACAAATGTATCAAGTATAATCACACAATACACAAATATATCATGTATAATCGAACATTACATTAATGTATCAGGTATAATCGAACGATACACAAATATATATTAAGTATAATCGAACGATACACTTATCTATCAAGTATAATCGAACAATACCCAAATCTACCATGTATAATCGAACAATTCATTAATATTTCAAGTATAATCGAACGATACATAAATATATCAAGTATAATCGAACGATAAACAAATCTATCAAGTATGATATTCGAGTGATACACAAATCTTTCAAAAATAATCGAACGATACACTAATCTATCAAGATAATGGAACGATACACAAATATATCAAGTATAATCGAACAATACACAAATCTATCTAGTGCATTCAAACGATATCCAATTATTACGAAATACGTGAGAATGATAAAAAATAAAATTATAAAAAGCATCTTCCTTGTTCTTTGTTATGTAAAATTAAATATTCTTTTTGTATTGTATTTACATGAGAATGCATTGATCGGACAGAAAATGTAATAGACAAAAACTTGAATTACACTGAAGTCTAGCAACTTTGAATGCCTATAAATTATCAACCAATAATCACGTGTGCATTTTATCCGACTTTCTTTCCATTTACAAATACAAGGCAAGACAATGTGTTATACCCCCCACAAACGAAGTTTGAAGGGGCTATATTGGAGTCACCCTGCGTTTGTTCGGTCGGTCGGTCCGTTACAATTTTCCTTGTCCAGAGCATAACTTCAAAACTACTGGATTGAATTAAATAAAACTTCATACGATGATATAACACAGTAACAGAGTATATGTACCATAACTCTATTTTACCTAATTACAGATGTATTGCCATTTCTTGGAGAATATCTTTAAAACTACAAGATGGAATTAAATCAAACTTCATACAATAATGAAGCACAATGAGAGGAAGTGCATTGTACAAGAACTATAACTCATTTTGAGCTAATTACAGTGTTATTGCCCTTTCTTATTATTTTCGTGTACGAAGAATAACTTTAAAACTAAATTATGGAATTTAATAAAACTTCATACAATGGGAGAACAGAATGAGTGGAAGTGCAGTGCACAACCATAACTCTAGTTTAGCCAATTACATAATTATTGTCCTTTCTTACTTTTTTCTTGTCCGGAGAAGTAGTTTAAAACTACAGGATGGAATTTAATAAAGTTTTAACAATGGTAGAGCACAATAAGAGGAAGTGCAGTGATCAAGACCCATAACTCTATTTTAGCTAACTACAGAGTCATTGACCTGTGTTACTGTTTGTTTGTCCGGAGAATAACTTGAAAACTATTAGATAGAATTGAATAAAACGTCTTACAATGGTAAAGCACAATGAGATGAAGTGCAGTGTACAGGAACCATAACTGTATTTGAGCTAAGTACAGAGTTATTGCTTATTTCTCTTCAATTAAATGTTTTGTCTCACAGCATAATCAAATACTAATAGAATATATTGATTGCCATGTTAGCTTGTGCACTGCACAACACCCGACTACCCACACTTCCCTATCTCGTTTACTTATACATATGGGTTGTCTCCACTGTTTATGCCTTATGATTCTTGAGTCGACAATTTGATTGGCTGATCTAAATGTCGATCTTTTTGGGAAGGCAGCTAGTTGTCAGTGAAACATGTTACTGGTGAGTAGAATCGATGCAAAGAACTAGGAACCACGAATCTATATGAACTTGTAGACACGTTTGGCATCTAATCAATCAAACAAATCGATCGTGAACCCGTTCCAACTATCAAACACATATTGACGCAACTGTTTCAGACGACTTTTGAAAACCATCGTGAAAAAAGACGAAAGTGCTCATAATTAGTAATTTCTCATTTTGTTTAAATTATTTCAACTCTTGTCAAATGCATTTAATAATTATTTTCATTTGTAGAATCTTTCCATATCTTTGCCAAGATGTTTCAACAGTCGTTTTGTAATTTGTTGTGCGAAGGAATGGGTTAACGGCTAAACATGTGTTGCAAGTTCCCTTCTTTAGGTTAGAGGGAAAAATCAAATACTTTGATATACATATTCGTGCCATTGACTCAAAGCTACTATGACTAAAGTTAAACGTCAGTAACGAGACGCGACATGAATTTCATGAATCATATATGTAGTGTATAATGTATTCAGCCTTAATCATGAAATACGAGAAATGTGTCGTACCACGAAAAAAAAACAACATTATGAACTCGTAATGTATGGCCCTAATTCAGCCTGCGCAATCCGCGCAGGTTAATCCGGGCCGACACATTCCTTTTCAGAGGTATAGAGTAATGATTCATGAATTATAAAATCCACAGAAGGCGGAAAGTGTCCGTCTGTGTTAGCCTGCGCGGCACCCTTAGGCTGATCCGGGTCGGTACGCAAAGTCCACAATGTTTGTTTTTTCGCGAAACGGCTTAAATCATACCTGCCGTGATTTTACACGATAATAACAAATACTTGCTGAAGCACGCGTAAATATCACTAGGGATCGATTTCCCGTAACAACAATTCAATGTCGATTAAATATAATGT
Organism: Serripes groenlandicus; assembly: GCA_031761405.1. Taxonomy (NCBI): domain Eukaryota; kingdom Metazoa; phylum Mollusca; class Bivalvia; order Cardiida; family Cardiidae; genus Serripes; species Serripes groenlandicus. The sequence goes on from JASEVX010000003.1 coordinate 10,433,043, forward strand.
GTCACCCTTGTCCTGGGTAAGTTTACTCGTTGAATTATTTCTTTGTTATCAGACATGTAAGGCAGGGACCAATACGCATCTTACTGACGACATATGAACTAACATTGCTTTCAGCCCTATTCAAATAGTATACTTTAATTTATAGAGTGTTTCTTCTTTTCTTCAAGATGTTCTCGAAGTCGTCTGATGGGTATTTGTTGTATGGTGAAATTGATACATTACAAACAAAACGTTTTATATAACACTGCAGAAATCGACCGCAAATTATACAATCGGGAGATCTGTCAAAGGATAAAACCGTTGAACAACCCTGTAATACACATTCTGTAATACATATTCTGTAATACACATTCTGTAATACACATTCTGTAATACACATTCTGTAATACACATGCAACTCAACACTACATTAGTTTAAACTTATTTATTTTACATCGATTGCGAAACAAGCCTTTGGCTTAGATTAATCACTCTCGATGTCTGCTTCCTGGAGACTTAACCAGTACTCGCGCCGTTTGTGTGGAAAAATCCCAAAGTCAGGACCCGCTCATCACGGGACTCGAACCAGGGACCTTTGATACGAGAGGCCGACGCTCTACCTCTGCACCACTGTCTTCCACAAGAAGACTACATGCATACGTGGTTAGCGTCGGAGATTTATACCGGGTGTCCCGGGTTCGATCCCATGTCTCAGCGGTTATGGTGGAGTGTATTTCTGGCAATGAACATTTCCTAGCCATATTAATGGTTTGTTTACCCAGGGGTCATGAGTAGGTGAACTGTCGCCGTGATATAACTGAAATAATGTTAAAAACGGCGAAAACCCACGAGAAAAAACAAACACAATTTAGACACTACATCTTACGTTTCGGGTGGAATAGTCTTGTTTTATCATGAACTATTTTATGATGTACCTTACAATAAATTGTCAACAAGTATTTTCAGCAGATAGTTAATTTTGGGAAACGTGTCAAGCAATATGCTGAACGCCTTATATCTCATTATAATCCTTCAGAGCTTCACGCAATTTGAGGTATGAATACACCTGCGTATAGTGGGGTCTGAATACACCTGCGTATAGTCGAGTCTGATTAAACCAGGGTAGAATGGGATCTGTCTGAATACACCTGCGTATACTGAGTTCTGAATACACCTGCATATAGTGTGGTCTGAATAGACATTCGTATAGTGTGGTCTGAATACACACAGCGTATATTGTGGTCTAAATACACGCAGCGTATAGTGTGGTCTGAATACACACTGCGTATAGTGTGGTCTAAATACACCCTGCGTATAGTGCGGTCTAAATACACCTTCGTATAGTGAGGTCTAAATACACCTTCGTATAGTGTGGTTTAAATACACCTTCGTAAAGTGCGGTCTAAATACACCCTGCGTATAGTGCGGTCTAAATACACCTTCGTATAGTGAGGTCTAAATACACCTTCGTATAGTGTGGTTTAAATACACCTTCGTATAGTGAGGTATAAATACACCTTCGTATAGTGTGGTCTAAATACACCTTCGTATAGTGAGGTCTAAATACACCTTCGTATAGTGTGGTTTAAATACACCTTCGTATAGTGAGGTCTAAATACACCTTCGTTTAGTGTTGTTTAAATACACCTTCGTATAGTGAGGTCTAAATACACCTTCGTATAGTGTGGTCTAAATACACCTTCGTATAGTGAGGTATAAATACACCTTCGTATAGTGAGGTATAAATACACCTTCGTATAGTGTGGTTTAAATACACCTTCGTATAGTGTGGTCTAAATACACACTGCGTATAGTGTGGTCTAAAAACACACTGCGTATTGTGTGGTCTAAATACACCTTCGTATAGTGTGGTCTAAATACACCTACGTATAGTGTGGTCTAAATACACCTTCGTAAAGTGTGGTTTAAATACACCTTCGTATATTGTGGTCTAAATACACCTGCGTATAGTGTGGTCTTAATACATCTTCGTATAGTTGGGTCTGCATACACTTGCGTATAGTGAGGTCTGAATACACCTGCGTATATCGGCGTCTGAATAAACATAAGTATTGTGGATTCTAAATATATATGCGAATATCGGAGTCGGAATAAACCTAAATATCGTGGACTCTGAATATATATGCGAATATCAGGGTCTGAATAAACCTAAGTATATCGGGGTCTGTATACACTATCGTATATCAGGGTCTGAATAAACCTGCAAATATCTGGTATATTTATACCGCCGTATTAGTGGGATCTAGACACACCTATGTGTATTGGGGTTTGAATTCGCCTGTGTATAGTAGGGTCTGAATACACATGCTTACAGTGGGGTCTAATACATTAGCGTATATCGGGGTCTGAATATACCTGCGTATAACGAGGTCTGAATACACATGCGTATATTTAGTTTTATGTAAATTAGCCAATCAGATCCAAAATTGTTAGGTGTGGTTGCATTAAAACGATCTGTTATATAGATAAACTTAATCTAAATACACTTAAACCTTCTAGAATACATTTTGAGCACATTGTGATGTAACTAAAATACTGTTTTAGGAAGAAATTGTTCTACTTTTCCCGTGGGGCGTTCACAGATTGTTCTACTGTATCTGTTTATCAGACTGTATATGGGTTTTTTTGCCACCGACATTTTCAAAGCAGCCGATACAATATAAAATGCCAAGGAAACGGTTAAATCACCACTATAGACAAATCTTAACCCTTTCGCATTTGAAGACGCCCATATACGCATCTGTAGCCGATAGATGACGTTTGAAAACATTGTGACACAAGTCCTGTACTATAGTATGTTGTTTATGGGTAACCGAAAAACTCAGACGTAATGCATATCACTCGGTCAATCCCAAACACATATAAAAGACTGTCTGCCTTCAATATGTTACGTCTGTTTTCAATAAACCGATAGATCGATAGGTACAAAGACAAAATAGTCTGATAAGAGTATTAAGTCCTACAGATTTATGAATCTTTATCGAAAATAGGCATGTCAACTATTTATCGTCCGATACTGGTGACAAAGCAAATAAAACTCCTGAACACTTTTCCCATAAACAGTCAATTTTCACTAGACGACTTGTAGAATATCTAGGCAAAGATCTTTATAAAGTAAAGTATAGTAATTTAAAAGAGTTGAAAAACATTATGAAAAGGAGATATTGCTCATTATGTGCAATTTATCTTTTTGTCACAGTGTTTTCCAAAGCGGTCTGCTGCAGATGGGTCAGATTGCGTTTACATGTAGGAAAAGGATTACAAACAAAACTGTATACACGTAAATAGAAAGTGAAACCAGTAGTTTTCGAGGAATAGCATACAATACACTTTAAAGACAGGCATCAAGCGAACAAGGAAGAACGACACGCCCCATTTTTACCTTATTATTCAAAGATGGCGTGTGTTTTAAGGATATCGGTGCTTTTGTGGGTTGTGATCGGTATGTTGATATTTACGTATTTAATTCTTCATCGTTTATTCTAGACCTAGACTCTCCACTATAAGAACGACGATTAGATTATTAGATTGAAATATAACACATGTTATGCCAACAATATTAAATTTTAATGAAATTTCAATTCCATGTAAGATGTAATGTATATTGCAAATTACACACACACACACACACTAATCAAAATAAGGGTGGGCAACATCATTTTTTTTGTCATAGAAATATATTAGTATTTGAGTCGAGTTTGGCGATTTGGGGTCTTATTGACTCTCCGTTTCGGTCTCATTTAAAGATCTATTGGAGTAAAACTAGTGTGACTACATATCTAGGTTTTTGTCAAAAGGACTGGATTACACATAGACGGACAGTGCAGACTCTGGTAACACTGTTATGGTACAGGCTCGCCTTAGCCTTCACTGTGCAGGTGTACAGGGGCTCGCCTTAGCCTTTACTGTGCGCTTACGCAATTAGACGCATGATCGCGGCTTATTAATTTTCACTAGTATATATAACTATGGGACATACGCAGCGAGGATAGTGTTCCTTGTGTAACTTATGTATCAGACGAATTTTGAAACATTATGAGGAAATAAGTAATTGATTAATAATTAATAATTCTATTTTTCCACTGTTCTTCAAAAAGAGTCTACACTGTTTTCCTGACATATTCTTAAAAGAGACGCCACTAATTATTCCATATGAGGTAACGAGTTAATACATGAGTCACGTTACCCCTTGTAGGTTGAGACTAGGCTGCACGTTTACCTTCAAATAGTGCCATCAACATATTTGTATAATATTATGTTAAATTATACTGATCAGAATTATTATTGCGGTCATGAGCACCGTCACGTAGTTTGTAGGTTAGCTACTGTTTTAAACAAGGAAAGAGCTTTGCACATACTCACTTGGGTCTTCACTGTACGCGGATGCAGTCAGACCCAATCATCGTATATGTCATATCGCTCATATTACATAACTCGAAAACGGCTGAAAATTGAACCGACAACCCCCCTGGTTTAAAATGAAAGGTTTTTTGAAGGCTGTTTTACAGTCTTCTTTTCCCCCTTATATTTAAAATCTGATTAGATTGGTAAAATCGTACATAGGTATAACTACATTGACACTTTGTAGTACAAACTCAGACATATGAAAACTTTCTTATCTTTCATCATAAGGGGTAAACATTTGAACAACAGTGAAAAGGGTTATACCCAGGCAAGTTGAAAACCGTTCGTCGCCAGTGTCTCATAGACTGTTTGGTGTTACGAAACCGTTTCAATGGGCAATTGTTCACGTATCCAGTGAGTTAACAAAGACTATTTAGTGCCGCCATGTTTTTGTTACGTCTCCAATGGTGACAAAAACAAAAGGTTCACATACCTGGTGAGTCACTCGACGTTTCTGATGGTGAAAAACATCACGTGACAGGACATGCGCATTGTAGAATATGTCATTTGAGCTCTATAAACATTGTCAACATCGACAAGGTCATTTCGTAGTTTTAAAACTATTTTGGATTTTGAGTAATTCCAAAATGGCCTTATATATTTACGAAGTTGATCTTACTTTATGTTAGTATCCATATGTAAAATTCTACGCTTTATGAATTCAAAACAAGAAATACAGGGGTATCCGTCCGCAATACACAAGTGCCATGAACATATCTCCTAGGCGCGTAGCTAGGCTTACGCACGTGCGTAAGAAATATCTTGAGAGTTCCAAAAATAAAAATGAAACAAATACGAAAAAAGCAATAAAAACTGGACCCTAAGGGGGGAAAGGGTGAAAACGGACAAATCCGAACAATTCAAGTAGGCTCTTAAGATATTGTTAAATATACGCCAGAAGTCACCTGAGCCCATATAGACAAAATAAATCCCGGGGGAGGATGCCCCAGAAAAAAATAAATTCCGAATGCTGCAAATGATTTAAGAGTATTTTGTGTGTATATGCCGTATCAAGTAGGCTCATTTAGATATTGTGAAATATACGCCAGAAGTCACCTGAGCCCATATAGACGAAAACAATTTCCCGGGGGAACTGGCCCCCGGACCCCCCCCCCCCCCCCCTAGGATGGTGCGTAGACCACATTTAGGTCCAGCTACGCCCCTGCACGGTGAGTAAGACTCCTCTAGAGAAAAAAACCATAACACAGTTTGATTTCTTTACATTTAAAACAACGCTTTTGACCAACAGTTTTCTGTTTGAACAGAATTTTAAATTGTCTCCAAACAATTCGTGTAAGCCAACGCACGAGTCTGTATACTTCCGGAACTAAAAAAAATAGAATTTCTATAAACCAATGGTGTCATTCTTGATATAGACCTATGATGTCATTCTAAATATAGACTTATGATGTCAATCTAAATATAAAATCAAAGATGGTCGCCGCGAAGGTTAAAATAGCCGCCGCGCATGCGACATGGTCATATATCGCTTATATGTAAATGAGATACTATAAATGCTGCTTCTATCCATTACAATTATTGTATTTGTTTTAACTTTTATCTGTTAAAGACCGTGTAGGTGCAGAGATTTGCAGCACTTCCGGTTTTTCTTACCGCTTCTGTGAAGATCATCAATACTGCTGCGAAGATGGATATTCTTGCTGGTAAGTCTTCATCGCCTATGGACAAACCAGAGTCACTTGACTTAGGTATAGTATCAGTCCAATAAACGGTTTATGTTCCTGAATCATCATACCAAATTGATACTGTCACGTCGATGTACGTATCATGTAATTTATTGTTAGATATTGATATATGAATAGAAGCTGTATTAGCTTATGGCAATAAATCAAAGCGCTGAAAGCGCAGATGATATAGGGGCATATGTAAGTAGCAAATATATAGCATAGTTAATATGGACAAACATTGTTGAAACAATAAATCATCGACCTTTAAACAAACCAAACCAAATATTTTTGAAACAACACAGATTGCCTGCCTATAACCAATACCTCATTTATCAAAAGTTTGACCCTTATCTTGTATAAACAAAATAAAAGATTGACAAAGAAACTGAGCAGCGACCCTTGATTAAAATATTTATATGAAAGACAATCGAAAGCATGCTAAGGTTATGTCTCTTGTGCACTGGACACCTGTACCTTATTAGTTTACACGAAGTATTATATTGATTCATTGAACATCTATTTAAACAATGACCAAAGAAATATATAAACAAAATGAGTTTATACCTAAAATAACAGATCAGATTTGCGTTCAAATATTGCATCGTCTCCTAATCCCAATGTATAAGTGTGACGACTTTTTTTAAAATGGATCTGCCAAACAGATACAAATTTTTGACCCATTAATGCAAACCGTAACGGACAGACGGACGGATGGATGAACAGACAGTCAGTCGCTCCGGACAAAGTACAACGCTTGGGGAAGCACTCATTAACGAACAAGAGCATTTCCCGGAACGCATGTGTTGCACGCGAAGGTTATATTATAAGTGAGAACATGGAAGGTAAAAATATACACACTCCAAACACAGCATGCTAAAGTTTTGGTAATGGTGCACTGCACATCTGTTGGTTATAAGTTACCTACAATCCAAGTTTTAAATGGATACAATGGAAATTAATTGAGAAAATGGCTGAACTAAATAAGGTAACATGGAGATTACTAAAAAAAAAGCAGACCAGAGTTATGTACCTACTATTTTGCTGTTCTTCTGATCACACGGTATAAGTGTGACCACTTCGAAATGAATCTGCCAACTAGAAACAACGTTTTGACCAATAAATGCAAACCATGACGTAGGGACGAATGTACATTCAGGCAGACAGCCGGCCGGACGCCGGATGTGATTGAACGTCAAAAGTTGGGGCACACGCAAGATTTTGTCACACGATGACCATTAATCTTCAATATATTCGCCATTTTTACAGCTGCATGTATGATTTTGGTATTACAAAGTAAATAAAATATACTTCGGATGCACGACCTTTATTATTATCTTTGGTAAACGAGTTTATTTATAAAAAGATAGTTTGAACGGAATACGTTGTAATTTGTAACAAAATGTTCCAACTAAGTATACGAAACATATTCTTAAAATTACATTTTGTAAGAAAATCGTAGGAAAATTTATCAAACGACGTCGTATACATTTTAAAGGAATTGACGTAATTTTGACGGAAATAAACAAGACCTCCAAGAAGATGGATGACGTTAAAGAAAAAACACATTTTTGTAATTCAGATTAAGAAGGGTGTATTTTACCATACTAATTTTTTTTTAAATAAAAATGAGGCTTTCTATTTTAGCAAAATACTACAACATTTTGCATGGAAAATACGTCTGAACCAGAATTCCTGTAAATAAAATTTTAGCGTATTCTAGCGTCAACAACTGTTATTTTTGTTCATGTTATTTTCACTGATAAAATGTCCCCTTTCACCGAAAAACGTCACTTATACTGATAGTGCTAAGAATTAAAGGAAGGGCAATAAGTCTGTAGTTAGCTAAAACAGATAATTTATAGTCATTCAAAGTTGCAAGTCTTTGGTGTAATTTCAAGTTTTTGTTTAGTTTTTTCTGTCTGTAAATGAAATATAAATAGGATATCTAAATTTACATAACAAGGAACAAGGAACAAGGAAGATACTTTTTTATAACTTTATTTGTACGTTCTCATTCTCACGTGTTTCGTAGCTATTGGAAATCGTTTAATTATACTTGATAGATTTGTGTATCGTTCAATTATATTTGATTGATTTGTGTATCGTTCGATTATACTTGATTGATTTGTGCATCGTTCGCTTATACTTGATTGATTTGTGTATCGTTCAATTATACTTGATAGATTTGTGTGTCTTTCGATTATACCTGATATATTTGTGCATCGTTCGATTTTACTTGTGTATCGTACGATTATACTTGATATATTTGTTCATCGTTCGAATATACTTGATATATATTTGTGTATCGTTCGATTATACTTGATATATTTGTGTATTGTTCGATTATACTTGATATATTTGTGTATCGTTCGATTATACTTTATATATTTGTGTATCGTACGATTATACTTGATATATTTGTTCATCGTTCGATTATACTTGATATATATTTGTGTATCGTTCGATTATACTTGATATATTTGTGTATCGTTCGATTATACTTGACATATTTGTGCATCGTTCGATTATACCTGATATATTTGTGTATTGTTCGATTATACTTGATATATTTGTGCATCGTTCGATTATACTTGATATATTTGTGCATCGTACGATTATACTTGATATATGTGTGCATCTTTCGTTATACTTGATATATTTGTGTATCGTACGATTATACTTGATATATTTGTGTATAGTTCGATTATACTTGATATGATATATTTGTGATTCGTTCGATTATACTGGATATATTTATGTAGCGTTCGATTATACTAGATGAATTTGTGTATTATTCGATTATAGTTGATAAATGTGTGTATCGATCGATTATACTTGATATATTTGAATATCATATTGTTCGTTTAAACGTGATAGATGTGTGTATTGTTCGATTATACTTGATATATTTGTGTATTGATCGATTATACTTGATAGATCTTTGTATCGTTCGATTGTACTTGATATAGTTGTGTATTGATCGATTATACGTTATAGTTTTGTGTATTGTTCGATTGTACTTGATAGATTTGTGTATTGCTCGATTGTACTTGATAGATGTGAATATTGTTCGATTATACTTGATTAAATTTGTGTATTATTCAATTGCACTTGATATATTTTTGTATTGTTCCATTATACGTGATATATGTGTGTATTGTTCTCTGATACGTGATAGATTTATTATATGTGATAGATGTGTGTATTGTTCGATTATACGTGATATATTTGTGTATTGTTCGATTATACGTGATATATTTGTGTATCGATCGATTATACTTAATATATTTGTGTATTGTTCGATTATACTTGATAGATTTGTGTATCGTTCGATTATACTTGATTGATTTGTGTATTATTCGATTATACTTGTTAGATTTGTGTATTGTTCGATTATACGTGATAGATTTGTGTATCGTTCGATTATACTTGATATATTTGTGTATCGTTCGATTATACTAGATCAATTTGTGTATTATTAGATTAAACTTGATAAATGTGTTTATAGATCGATTATGCTTGATAGATTTGTGTATCGTTCGATTGTTCTTATTAGTGTATTGTTCGATTGGTCTTAATGACACTCCGCTTACAAATGAGTCGCATCTATCGATTAGGAGTCTTAATGACACTCCGCTTACAAATGAGTCACATCTAGCGATTAGGGGTCTTAATAACACTCCGCTTACAAATGAGTCACATCTAGCGTTTAGGGGTCTTAATCACACTCCGCTTACAAATGAGTCACATCTACCGATTAGGGGTCTTAATGACACTCCGCTTACAAATGAGTCGCATCTATCTATTAGGGGTCTTAATGACACTCCGCTTACAAATGAGTCGCATCTATCGATTAGGGGTCTTAATCACACTTCGCTTACAAATGAGTCACATCTAGCTATTAGGGGTCTTAATGACACTCCGCTTACAAATGAGTCACATCTACCGATTAGGGGTCTTAATGACACTCCGCTTACAAATGAGTCACATCTAGCTATTAGGGGTCTTAATGACACTCCGCTTACAAATGAGTCACATCTAGCGGTTAGGGGTCTTAATGACACTCCGCTTACAAATGAGTCACATCTAGCTATTAGGGGTCTTAATGACACTCCGCTTACAAATGAGTCACATCTAGCGATTACGGGTCTTAATGACACTCCGCTTACAAATAAGGCGCATCTAACGAGTTGGGGCCTTATTGACACTCCGCTTATAAATGAGTCGCATCTAGCGATTAGGGGTCTTAAAGACACTTCGCTTTGACTTCGTTTAATGTTGTATTGGCATTAAACTAGTGGTTGAATCCAAGATGGATCTAAGACTAAATAACATGAAGACGACCAGTAGTTTGTAGGTAAGCTACTGTTTTAAACAAGGAATGCTTTGCGCTGGCTCACTTGGGACTTTACTGTACGCTGATCCATTAAGATCCCAAAATCGTTTATGTCATATGCTGACTTTTAACTCGTTTATATATAGACGGACAGTGAAGGCTCTGGTGAGACTGCGAGGAAGAACATTCTCACCTGAGTCTTCACTGTTCGCAGAAACATTAATTAACCCTTTCCAAAATACAGACGCTTTCTGACGCCTCTGCAGCAAAGAACTTTTGAAAATATTTTGACAAAAGGAGAAATATCTCCTTTTCCCACAATGCTTTCAAAAATAATCAACTCTCAGAGTATATCGAGGGCTTGGCGTGAAACGGTTGTATCTAAGATAGGTATTTTTTTACCAAGGTTAATCACCTCGCCATAAAGTCTTTATAAGCGTTAAATCACTTTTCTTGGTAAACAATGTAAATTTAGGTGCCATTGCTCGTTTTGAGCAATGGCACCTAAATTTGCATTGTTTACAAAGGGGTCAAAATCGCCCCTAAACCCGGGTTTTCAAAATGGGTTTTTAGTTACAACCGTTTCACACCAAGCCCTCGATATTAACCCTTTCCTACATACTACAAATCGGCAGCAGACGACTTTGAAAACATTTATGAAAAAATAGGGAACATCTCGTTGAATAAGTTATACATTTTAAAAGAGTTGAAAATATTTAGGCAAAAGGAAACAATTTCAATTTCTCCTTTAGCCACTACGTTTTCGCAAGTCGTCTGCTGCAGATGCGTCAAAATGCGTCTGGTTTACTGTTTATTGTTAAACCATTGTTCTGTTTACAGTTCCAGAGTGATACTGAGTGTGGGAGCAATTATCGGTGTTGTTATTGGATGCATCTTCTTCCTGTCGATCTGTATCGGTATCATTTGCTGTATCGCACAGTCTCAGAAACGCCCCGGAATGGTAATACAGCCGGCAACCGGCGGCCAGACGATCGCAGGTAATTTATCCCTTACTGGCGGGTTAGGTCACAGACTAACCTGTTTATCTCCATAGTACGATAGCGGTGTTTTACACTCGTCGGCTTTGAATACATACTAAGTACAAATATTAAGTTTAGGTAACGGCTGAAAATATTTGAAAAGTAAGAGATTGTTTTACTTTTCCAAACAATCTTTTAAAAAGTCCAAACTGCAGATCCAAGGAAACGTATCATACCAATTAATAGAATACATGTACATTATCTTTTATTAAAACGGTAGGTCAGATCGCGTCAGTATGTGACAGTTCAAATTCGTCCTTTTAACCCTTTGCACACTTATAGACTCATTTTGACCCCTCTGTAGCAGACGGCTTTTGAAAATATTGTGACAAAAGTAGAAATTGCTCAAAATGTACAAGTTCTTCTTTTGCCACAATGTTTTCAACGGATTTCAGTAATTATACATTTATTTAAAGAGATTTTCTGTATTTTGCTCTAGATGTTTCTAAAGTCGTCTGCTGCAGATTTGCTATATGTGTAAAAGTGTTAATATTGATATTCCGGTAGAACGTATCCTGCTCGTGTAGAAGATTGATCAGTTGAAGTACCTCGATAGTTTTGGTTTGAGACATTACATACCTGTACGTTGTTGTGTTCTATTCAACACAGTGACAAACTACTGTTGTTCGGAATGTATTGATAACGTTAGATATTTCAATTTTAAACACGAATATAACTTGCTTACATTTACGAATGTTACACCTCATATGTCTTACGTTGATTAATCTAAGTATATAAAGGATAAACCCTTTGCCACATACAACACGTCAACGGTAGACGGCTGAACAACATTCAACAATATTGCAAGCTCTATGAATGAATACATGAAATAAACGTAGCTAAAGGAGAATGTGCGCATCTAGAGAAAGTCGTCCTTTTCCCACAACGTTTTCATTCGTCTGTTGTTGGTGCTTGAACATGTATCTGTATATGGTAAAGGGTCAAACACGTCTTGTAACACGATGTTGATGCTTGAACATGTATCTATATATGGTAAAGGGTCAAACACGTCTTGTAACAAGATGTTGATGCTTGAACATGTATCTGTATATGGTAAAGGGTCAAACACGTCTTGTAACAAGATGTTGATGCTCGAACATGTATCTATATATGATAAAGGGTGAAACACGTCTTGTAACAAGATGTTGATTGCATCAGATAGAGTAGCACTTGGTCAATTAGTTCAAATATCAGAATTGATTAATTAGAGTATAACGCCGTTTCAACAGTATTTCAGTTATATCACAGCGATCAATCCAGGAAAGCATGCGTTTTCTGGCTCATGCGTACAGGTACTCTACATAAAAGTCCTGCGAAGCGACAACAGGCTACGTATGTTATTATCCCAATGCAGGGTTGACACATAACGTAAATCACAATAAATATTTCATATATCGGAAAGAATGAAATGCCGAGCCAGGGTTTCAATTAAGAACCCCTTGCTTGATAGTCATCGATGCTCGGGTAGATCAGAACTGTATAAGTGTGGATCGGATTATTATCAATTCCGCTGTCCATACTTTCATTCTAGAACTAGACTATTATGCGGAAAACATTGTTTAATCCTTTCCCAATTAAACACATCTCAAACAGACGAATTGTTAAAATAGTATTGAAGAGGGAGAACTTTCTCATGATGAAGTCCTTATCCATTAACCACAATGTTTTTGAATCTAATAACAATATTTGTATTAATATATTTTGTCTTCATATTTAAGTCCAAATTTTTTCAAAGCAGTTTACTGCAGATTAGTTGACTTTTACGTTTTTTCTAAGAGTAGTTCGGTAATATCAGCGCTTTCCGGGTAAGTTCATTTTCTTCTGGTAATCTTTTTCTTACCGCGATGCATCGGTCGAAATGTTAATCTTATCCTCATAGCCGTAGCATTAAAACGGAGACCCACTACTTCTACTTTTACTGAATAGTTGGTATGGTCCTGCCGGGGATCAAACATTGGTATCACGCTTCCGAGACGGACGCTCTGTTCACTTCACCTCTGAATAGGACAATAGTGGACAACACGGCTGTTGATCAACACCTTGCTTCACCTCTGAATCGGACGATAGCGAAAAACGATGTTGATGAAGATATTGAAGAAATCATTATATTCGAGTTTGTGATTCTACTGGAATGTCTAGGTTATTTCGTACGTTGTGGCATACACTGGTGGTTAAAAAAAAAAAATTGCGCGTTGTTTGATTTTACCGGAATCGTACGATGTAGCATACACTGGTGGTTAATTGTGGGTTGTTTGATTTTACCGGAATGTCTCGGTTTATTTCGTACAAAGTGGTATACACTGGTGGTTAATTGCGGGTTGTTTGATTTTACCGGAATGTCTCTGTTTATTTCGTACGATGTGGTATACACTGGTGTTTAATTGCGGATTGTTTGATTTTACCGGAATGACTCGGTTTATTTCGTACAAAGTGGTATACACTGGTGGTTAATTGCGGGTAGTTTGATTTTAAAGGAATGTCTCGGTTTATTTCGTACGATGTGGTATACACTGGTGGTTAATTGCGGGTTGTTTGATTTTACCGGAATGTCTCGGTTTATTTCGTACAAAGTGGTATACACTGTTGGTTAATTGCGGGTTGTTTGATTTTACCGGAATGTCTCGGTTTATTTCGTACGATGTGGCATAAACTGGTGGATAATTGCGGGTTGGTTTATTTTACCGGAATGTCTCTGTTTATTTCGTACAAAGTGGTATACACTGGTGGTTAATTGCGGGTTGTTTGATTTTACCGGAATGTCTCGGTTTATTTCGTACGATGTGGCATACACTGGTGGATAATTGCAGGTTGGTTGATTTTACCGGAATGTCTCTGTTTATTTCGTACAAAGTGGTATACACTGGTGGTTAATTGCGGGTTGTTTGATTTTACCGGAATGTCTCGGTTTATTTCGTACAAAGTGGTATACACTTGTGGTTAATTGCGGGTTGTTTGATTTTACCGGAATGTCTCGGTTTATGTCGTACAAAGTGGTATACACTGGTGGTTAATTGCGGGTAGTTTGATTTTACCGGAATGTCTCTGTTTATTTCGTACGATGTAGCATACACTGGTGGTTAATTGAGGGTAGTTTGATTTTACCGCAATGTCTCGGTTTATTTCGTACGATGTGGCATAAACTGGTGGATAATTGCGGGTTGGTTGATTTTACCGGAATGTCTCGGTTTATTTCGTACAAAGTGGTATACACTGGTGGTTAATTGTGGGTTGTTTGATTTTACCGGAATGTCTCGGTTTATTTCGTACGATGTGGTATACACTGGTGGTTAATTGCGGGTTGGTTGATTTTACCGGAATGTCTCGGTTTATTTCGTACAAAGTGGTATACACTGGTGGTTAATTGCGGGTGGTTTGATTTAACCGGAATGTCTCTGTTTATTTCGTACGATGTGGTATACACTGGTGGTTAATTGCGGGTTGTTTGATTTTACCGGAAAGTCTCGGTTTATTTCGTACAAAGTGGTATACACTGTAGTTAATTGCAGGTAGTTCAATTTTACCGGAATGACTCGGTTTATTTCGTACAATGTGGCATCCACTGAGGGTTAATTGCGGGTTGTTTGATTTTACCGGAATGTCTCGGTTTATTTCGTACGATGTGGCATACACTGGTGGATAATTGCAGGTTGGTTGATTTTACCGGAATGTCTCTGTTTATTTCGTACAAAGTGGTATACACTGGTGGTTAATTGCGGGTAGTTTGATTTTACCGGAATGTCTCGGTTTATTTCGTACAAAGTGGTATACACTTGTGGTTAATTGCGGGTTGTTTGATTTTACCGGAATGTCTCGGTTTATGTCGTACAAAGTGGTATACACTGGTGGTTAATTGCGGGTAGTTTGATTTTACCGGAATGTCTCGGTTTAGTTCGTCAAGTGGTATACACTGGTGGTTAATTTCGGGTTGTTTGATTTTGCGGTTCCTACTAATACAATGACGTTGCATAACATTAGAAACAGGCACTATAGCACCTATACATTACATCAAACATGGAACACATATGTATATGCTTTCACATTTAGTCCAATCTTGTGCGTTTTTGGTCTTATTCTAAATAGTCGACTCTCCCTCGGGATTGACAATATGAATTAGTTGCCTAAATTGAGTAAATTCTATATATATTTTCAGTGGTGGGACTACAGAGCACACAACAGCAGACATCTTACCAACAACCACATCCATTCCAGCCAGCCCAGGCCTATCCTGCAGCGCAATTGTTGCCAGGTCAGGCCTACCCGCCGCCACCACCGGCGTATAACAGTAATCCGTATGCTCAGCCCATGCAACCTGGGCCCGCCTACCCGCCAGTAATGGGTCCAAATACCCAAAGTGGAGATAACACCATGCCTGCGAAACAATAAACTTATAGATTTGAAATTTGTGTGTGTTTTTTTGACAATATATACAGACAACTTGTGAAAACGTCGTAGAAGGTGTTATGTCTACATCATGTCGACTCTATATTTAGTGTATTAGTTAACCCTTTCCCTCATATAGACGCTTTCTGACGCCGTGCAGCAGACGGCTTATTGAAAACATAGTGACAAAAGAAGAAATTGCCCAAAACGTGCAATTTATCCTTTTGCCACAATGTTTTCCACTTTTTGTCATAGTTGACCCATTGAATTATGGAGATTTTCTATTTTTTGACAAACTACGTTCAAAGTCGTCTGCTGCAGAATTGCCGTATGAGGGAAAGGGTTAAAACATATTTTATTGCCATATCAAATTATTTAACATTATACATTGTACAGGTATATTATATACTATTATAGGCAAAAGGGTCTGGCCACAAGTTCTCACAACATTAGATACGGCCAATACTGATCGTAATGTCCAACGCACTTTTATTTATATTTTACAATTTTGAAAATGGCTTTGATATATTGAAGTTTACATTATGGCAGGTAAGTATGAGTGGTAATAATTGTATTAAGGGACATAACTTCGTATAGACTAAAATTATTTAAAATAAAAGGATTAAGAGTACTTCATAAATGAATACTTGTCATCTCCCTTTACTGCGCATAAACTTGTTCACAAGTAACTGAGTAAAGGAATTATTCTCACCCTCTTATATACATCAAACACCTTACATACTCCACAAATGATACAACACAATTATACTCACCCTCTTATATACATGAAACACCTTACATACTCCACAAATGATACAACACAATTATGCTCACCCTCTTATATACATTAAACACATAACATACTCCACAAATGATACAACACAATTATACTCACCCTCGTATATACATCAAACACCTTACATACTCCACAAATGATACAACACAATTATACTCACCCTCTTATATACAGCAAACAATTTACATACTCCACAAATGATACAACACAACTACATATTTAGGATAGAGGCTTGTTTTTGCTAGTGCAGTCATTTGACAAATGAATACAAAGGAATACAATATAACAGTTCAGGAATGTTCATGCATCTTTAAAAGTACTACCAGAAGTCTTAAGCCGTGATTATCATCAATTCTGAGAAATAGAAAAAAAGAATTATCATGATGCGTTCGGTGGAGTTCAGTGGTTTTGAGGTTGGGTTTGGCGGAACTATCCTGTCCCGACTGTGCATTTCCAAAGTCTTCCTCCATAACGGACTGCACTAATCTACGCTCAAGCCTCGAATGGCTCAAACAACGTGGTAATACACATATATACCCAGTGGAAATGCACGAACCTTTCAAACTACTTACAACATCCACTGATACACGTAGACAGTGTGTATCCACGTACACGTACTCGTTATCCCCACCGAGCCATGTAATAAGCGGGTGATAATAATGTTACATACAAATGACTATAGTACTTTCAGCTGTTACTTTGTATATGTACTAGACTTTTGATAGTTTACCATAATATAAAGCTACATTTCACTGTTAATACGTAATAAAAGTAGAACTCTTTCATTGTCTTATCATGGTTTTTTCAGTACTTATAATGTAACAATCATCTGTCTGGTCTCATTCTTTATGATCTCATTCTATGTATTCTTTTTGTTTTATCTATTTCCATAGAGAATAATGAATTTCAACACAATTCAACACTATTGAACACGTTTTCTCTTTAGTTGAATCATTAGCTACACTTTTAGACTTATATCTCCCAAATGTATTACCGGGAAAAGATGAATGAGCCGTTCCGCGAGAAAACCAACATTATGGACTCTGCGTAATGTATCGACCCTAATCTGGGTCGACACATTCCATCTCAGGGGGATAGAAGTATAGAGTATTGATTCCTGAAACAGAAAATCAATATGTGGCTAAACGTGTATGTCCGGGTAAGCCCGCGTAGCATGCTTAGGCTGATCCGTGTCGATACTTTGCGCAGAGTCAACGTATGGCTGCTTTTCCACAAAGACTGTTAGCACATTGGTGAACAATTAATGACGCTTGTCACAGTGACTTTTGTTAATCGAGGGAAAGAATGTTCGCCGAGCTGGGAACCCACAACCCCTGGATTGACAGACAGCGTCGCTACCGACTGAGCTACCGGGGCTCTAAATGCTGACTGAGATATCGGACACAGGATGGATAGCCTTCCTCATAGCCGACTTAGCTAACCGAATCTGGATAGATATCCCACGTAATAGCCGACTGAGCTATCCGACTCTGAATAGATATTCCACGTAATAGCCGACTGAGCTATTCGACTCTGAATAGATATCCCACGTAATAGCCGACTGAGCTATCCGACTCTGGATAGATATCCCACGTAATAGCCGAATGAGCTATCCGACTCTGGGTAGATATCCCACGTAACAGCCGACTGAGCTATCCGACTCTAAATAGATATCCCACGTAATAGCCGAATGAGCTATCCGACTCTGGATAGATATCCCACGTAATAGCCGAATGAGCTATCCGACTCTGGGTAGATATCCCACGTAATAGCCGACTGAGCTATCCGACTCTGGATAGATATCCCACGTAATAGCCGAATGAGCTATTCGACTCTGGGTAGATATCCCACGTAATAGCCGACTGAGCTATCCGACTCTGGATAGATATCCCACGTAATAGCCGAATGAGCTATTCGACTCTGGGTAGATATCCCACGTAATAGCCGACTGAGCTATCCGACTCTGGATAGATATACCACGTAATAGCCGAATGAGCTATCCGACTCTGGATAGATATACCACGTAATAGCCGAATGAGCTATCCGACTCTGGGTAGATATCCCACGTAATAGCCGAATGAGCTATCCGACTCTGGGTAGATATCCCACGTAACAGCCGACTGAGCTATCCGACTCTGGATAGATATACCACGTAATAGCCGAATGAGCTATCCGACTCTGGGTAGATATACCACGTAATAGCCGACTGAGCTATCCGACTCTGGGTAGATATACCACGTAATAGCCGACTGAGCTATCCGACTCTGGATAGATATACCACGTAATAGCCGAATGAGCTATCCGACTCTGGGTAGATATCCCACGTAACAGCCGAATGAGCTATCCGACTCTGGATAGATATACCACGTAATAGCCGAATGAGCTATCCGACTCTGGGTAGATATACCACGTAATAGCCGACTGAGCTATCCGACTCTGGATAGATATACCACGTAATAGCCGAATGAGCTATCCGACTCTGGGTAGATATCCCACGTAACAGCCGAATGAGCTATCCGACTCTGGATAGATATACCACGTAATAGCCGAATGAGCTATCCGACTCTGGGTAGATATACCACGTAATAGCCGACTGAGCTATCCGACTCTGGATAGATATACCACGTAATAGCCGAATGAGCTATCCGACTCTGGGTAGATATCCCACGTAACAGCCGAATGAGCTATCCGACTCTGGATAGATATACCACGTAATAGCCGAATGAGCTATCCGACTCTGGGTAGATATCCCACGTAATAGCCGAATGAGCTATCCGACTCTGGGTAGATATCCCACGTAACAGCCGAATGAGCTATTCGACTCTGGATAGATATACCACGTAATAGCCGACTGAGCTATCCGACTCTGGATAGATATACCACGTAATAGCCGACTGAGCTATTCGACTCTGGATAGATATACCACGTAATAGCCGAATGAGCTTCGGACTCTGGATATATATCCCACGTAATAGCCGACTGAGCTTAGGACTCTGGATAGACATCCCAAAGTCGGATATCGGACTCTGGATAAATAGCTGACGTAAAAGCCGACTTAGCTTCGGACTTTGGATAGATATCCCACGTAATACCATACTCAGCTCTCAAACTCTGGATACATAGCTCATGTTAAAAGCCAACTGAGCTATCGGACTCCGGAAAGACAGCCCACGTAATAGTCGACCGAGCTATCGGATTCTGTATAGATAGCTCCATGCAATAGCCGACTGAGCTATCGATCCGGATATATATCCAACGTACTAGCCGACTGAGCTATTTGACTCTGGATAGATAGCGAACGTAATAGCCGCTTTAGCTATCGGACTCTGGATAGATAGCCCATGTTAAAGCCGCTTGAGCTATTGGACTCTGGCTAGATAGCCTATGTTAAAGCCGCACGAGCTATCGGACTCTGGATAGATACCCCATGTTAAAGATGCCCGAGCTATCGGAATCTAGATAGATAGCCCATGTTAAAGCCGCCCGAGCTATCGGACTCTAGAAAGATAGCCCATGTTTAAGCCGCCCGAGCTATCGGACTCTAGATAGATAGCCCATGTTAAAGCCGCACGAGCTATTGAACTCTAGATACATAGCCCATGTTAAGCCGCTTGAGCTATCCGACTCTAGATAGATAGCCCATGTTAAAGCTGCCGGAGCTATCAGACTCTAGATATATAGCCCATGTAAAAGCCGCTCGAGCTATCGGAATCTAGATAGATAGCCCATGTTAAGCCGATTGAGCTATCGGAATCTAGATAGATAGCCCATGTTAAAGCCGATTGAGCTATCGGAATCTAGATAGATAGCCCATGTTAAAGCCGCTCCAGCTATCGGACTCTAGATAGATAGCCCATGTTAAAGCCGATTGAGCTATCGGAATCTAGATAGATAGCCCATGTTAAAGCCGCTCGATGGACTGTAGATAGATAGCCCATGTTAAAGCCGCTCGAGCTATTGGACTCTGGATAGATAGCCCTTTTAGAAGCCGACCGAGCTATCGCGGCTCAAATCAATATCGTTTAGAACGGCCTTCTCATAACAACACGCATAAATAGTGTCCTCTGTTAACCCTTCCAAACTTACAGATGATTCTGACACATTTGAGGCAAATGACTTTGGAAAGCATCGTGACAAACAGATAAATTGCTCATATACTTAAAGGATTTGTTTTGTTTTATATTTGTTTTACGCCGCTTTCAACAGTATTACAGTTATATCGCGAAAGAAGTTCACTTATGCGTGATCCCTTGGTAAACAAACCAGTACTTGGCTAGGAAATATGCCTTGCCCACTGGCACTCCACCATGACCGCAGCCGGGGACGCCCGGTTCGAAATCCCTGACGCTAACCACTCGGCCATAGCGGATTCCTTTATAGTTAAAGAGAAACCTGTTTCGGGAAAACAAATTATGTGAAGACCAAGTATTGTTCTGTTATTTTTCTAGTTCTGCAATCTTCCCATGAAAACCCAGCATAGTTCTGTAATTTTTCCATTAAAACCCAGCATAGTTCTGTAATTTTCCATGAAATCCAGCATAGTTCTGTAACTTCTCCGTGAAAACTAGTATAGTTAAACAAAACAAATATTCTCTCTTGTCTCTACTCTCACGACACCGCACGAGTAATGAAACAAGCTATCGAGTTGTCGCGAGAACAGCGTCAAATTCACTTGAATATTTCTTCTCCTCGTGTAAAAGTACGGGAAACGGAAGTTGTAATGGCTATGTGAAGTGCTCTCTGGTTGGTCGATATTTGGTCGTGTCCGGATTTTTAGCCAATCAGCGATCAGGTAATAGGAAACCATTTCTTTTTATGTCGATATATTTAGTTTTGACGTGTCTGTGTTTTACGCGGAAATGGTACCCCTTACGGCAACTCAAATATTAAGAAAACGAAGAGACGGATCAAAAATCGGGACGCTCATTCGATGTAGCAATTGATGGGCTACACAACGCACACCGAGTGGTTTCTAAATTCGAAAAACTGTGGGAGGAGATAGTTTTCGCAGGAAAAAAGGTTTTCGCCCGTTTCCATAGCAGCGGTGCTTTCTATGAAGACCATACTACAAAAAGAACAACTAGAGCCTAGACTATTCATCCCTACCAAGTTTGGTCGAAATCCGTTGAATAGCTTTGGCGCTACGCTTGGCACAAACAAACGGACAGAAACGAAGACCGACTTTAAGGGTCTCTAGGAGAGAGAACCAATAATGTCCCTTCTGTACTCGTATCACAACATCCATCAACCTTTCTTATGTATCAATCTAATTCAGATTACATATCCATAAAGCAACGTTATTTCTGATCTGATATTACGTTACCTTCAAATTTAGAACATATAAATATAGCTATAAGTGTTTGTTGAATGATCGTCTGCATGTCTTTCCTTAAACAACCATTATCCTGCTATACACTATTTACGATTACTGCAGATAAAAACAAGTGTGAACGAGCATGGCTGTAGTCTTTAAACAATATTGTAAATAGAGGATATTACATGAGTGGTCATTCAATACGGAATTTATTAAACGAGTTTTCTGAAATTGATAAGAACGAGCCTTGGCGAGTTTTTATCACTTTTAGAAAACGAGTTTAATATATTTCGTATTGAATGACCACGAATGTAATGTTCTTTTTATATCATAAATACTAATTTAATAATTTACAGCGCTATATCCATATAAACGTCGCTAAAAAGCGCGTGTAATTACAACGCTAAACGTTACGTTATGACGTCACGTTAATTGTTATTACACTAGTTATATATACGGAATATAACGTTGCGGGAGCGATAAAAGGGTTTGTATTGCACTACAAGTAGCGTGGAAAATTCGATATCTTACGAGACCGAAGGTCGAGTAAGATATGGAATTTCCCACGCTACGAGTCGTGCAATACGAACACATTTATCGCTCCCGCAACGTAATATTCCTTTTATTATATACCTACGATCTATGAAGAGCGAAAAAACTAACAAATATACAGATTTAATATATGTTTTTATTGGGGATACAATTTTGTAATCTTGAAATGAAAAGATGAATGGCGGGTGAATATTTACTACAATACTTAGGCCACGCCCCTAAATACGTAAGTCCCGCCCAATAACATTATCAAATTAAATTTCCATTGTTTTGTGGGAGAAAATGACAACATAATCTTTACTTGCGGTGTTTTATTAAATTTGACGCTAGGTTTGCGAGATACAAACAATAAAAACAATTTTCCTAAATAGTACTGTTTGTCTGCATATTTTACTACGTAGCGCAGATTCAAAACGGGAATCTCGCTGAAAGTAGTCCGCGCACTGTCTGACGTCACAATCTTGTATTTACACCGCATGTAGATACGGAATTTCAATCTGTCGTGGTGTATTTGCGCATGTCAATCTGCATTTCGAACGACGGAAAATGTACAGGCATGTAATAAATCAAAATTCTAACACTATTGACAATTTCTCTTCTATACACAAAGAAGGATTTGAGCGTGATCTAAATGCAGTATATCACTCTAAATTTCCGGAACTATTTTTGGCTGTTGAAATTTCTTCCCGTGTATTCTTCCTACAACGTTTTAAGTGCGCATGCGTTACTACGTTGTGCTCGACATTTTATGAATGAAGTCATGAGCTGTTGTTGTAAATGCCGTTTGGAAATTTGAATTGTAACGGTGACGTAATTGTTTAAAATGACGTCATTCACGTGCTTTACCAACATTTTTGACGCGGTCGAAAACGTTGTGTTAGAATGAGACAGTAACAAATTGCCCATGATGAGTTTAAGAACAATTGAAAAAGGAATAATAAAAATAAAATGTTCATAGACTGTTAATATAACTTATTTCAAAATGTTTTGTTAGTTGAAAAAATCGAATATTTCCAAAACAAATACAATGGGGAGTAAAGATAGAATAGCCTACACTTGATTTTATGAAGGAAAATAACGTCATGTCAAAACATAGTTCACCCTTAATTTGTATCCCTTTAAGTTATAAAAAAGTGCTAGAATTGAAATAGATCTCATTTTGAGTGTTATACCGGCTCTTATATCACGATGTGTCGTTCATGTGTATATAAATTAATCACTCAGGCCATTCGGCCTTCGTGATTAATTACTACACACCTGACTTCCATATCGTGATATACGAGCCGGTATATCACTCAAAATGAGATATATTTCCTAAATATTACACTAGTTATATATCAAAAATATAATGACGTTATTTCATGCTGGCGACGTCATTTATGATATAAATCACATTTCGCTTTACGGATTATCCAGAAACAAATCTTATACAACGTCGTTTATATAGAACATATTGAAGCAAAATTACCAATGTACTGAAAGTACTAAAAAGCGATTGCATAAGCGAAGATGGGAAAACGAAGGACATTCTATTGAATGTGCACAGATTAGTGTATTAAACAGGATGCATATAAGTCTATGTTTCGTCCTGAGTATATGTCACTTAAGATGTATGTGCAGAACATTAAATTCTTATCAAAGATATTTAGCCCTTTTCCAAATAGGTATCCGAGAGTTCAGACATCTATTACGTGTGCTATCTATCCAGAGTCCGATAGCTCATTCGGCTACTTTGTGGGCTATCTATTCAGAATCGGATAGGTCAGTCGGCTATAACGTGTGCTGTCTATCCATAGTCGGATAGGTCAGTCGGCTATTACGACGACTATCTAACCAGAGTCGGATAGGTCAGTCAGCTTTACGTTGGTTATCCATCCACCCGGCCGGGTAGCTCAATTGGTAGCGTATCTGACTCGTGATCTGGAGGTCACGGGTTCGATACCCGGTTGCGGCGACATTCTTTCGGGCGATGTTTTCCATTGCCTCTCACCTCTGATCTATGTGAGAAAGTAGTCAGTGGCTTCGAAAGAATGTTGTGTAAGTACTGGTGTCGGAAAGCCAGGAAAACATGGGTAGGTGCACTGACCGCCGTGATATGACCAAAGCTGTTGAAAGCGGCGTTAAACTCCAAACAAACAAACAAACAAAGTTATCCATCCAAAGTCCGATAGCTCTGTCGAATGTTTATCAGGGCTACCTTTCCAATTTTTGATAGCTCAGTCGGCTATTACGTGGGCTGTCTATCCAGAGGCCGATAGCCCTGTCCGCTATTACGTGGGCTTTCTATCCAGAGGCCGAAAGCCCTGTCGGCTATTACGTGTGCTTTCTAACCAGAGTCCGATAGCTCAGTTGGCTATTACGTGTGCTTTCTAACCAGAGTCCGAGAGCTCAGTCGGCTATTACATGGGCTATCTATCCAGAGTCCGATAGCTCAATTGGCTATTACGTGTGCTTTTTAACCAGAGTCCGATAGCTCAGTTGGCTATTACATGGGCTATCTATCCAGAGTCCGATAGCTCAGTTGGCTATTACGTGGGCTTTCTAACTAGAGTCCGATAGCTCAGTCGGCTATTACGTGGGCTTTCTATCCAGAGTCCGATAGCTCAGTCGGCTATTACGTTGGCTTTCTATCCAGAGTCCGATAGCTCAGTCGGCTATTACGTTGGCTTTCTATCCATAGTCCGAGGATTCCAACCATGTGTCGTAACCGAAACTATCTGAAACCGATGAATGCTCGTTTTGAATACAGATATACCAGAGACAATCTGATTCAAGTTCAATGAACACTTACGAATCTGTTTCGCATCATCCTCCACTGTAGAGAGAATCTGAATCCACAGAAGTATTTAGTGATAATCAGTCTGAGAGTGTTGTACACTGTGAGTTAATAAATCAGGAAGAAAAAAGCGTGTAGAATAACAAGATCAGAAAGAGATGTGAATTTCCATCGAAATATGAATAAACCACGTGTTATGATAAAGTATTTGTTTAGTCATCTAAATATTTTTAAAAGATTCTTAGTCTCAGGATAAGTGAATAAGAATAAGTACTAAATACTATCTGTTGAATATATCAGAGATTTGCTAGGCATTGAGAGTGTTAATTTGAGCCGTTCCACGAGTAAACCAACAGTGTGGACTCTGCGTAAAGTATCGACCCGAAGCAGTCTAAGCATGCTGCGCGGGCTAACCCGGACATACACGTTTCGCCTCCTATGGATTTTCTGTTTCAGGAATCAATACGCTATACCTCTATACCCTGAGACGGAATGTGATGGCCCGGATTAGCCTGCGCGGACTGCGCAGGCTAATCTGGGTCGATACGTTACGCAGGGTCCATAATGTTGGTTTTCTCGCTGAACGGCTCATTTATCTTTTCCAAATGATACATTTGGACGAGAAGTCTAAAAATGTAGTTGATACTTCATCCACTAAAGTGAAAGTGTTCAATAGTGATGAAATTCATCATTGACACCGTGTGGAAGTAGGCTTTAATTTTGTACCATGGGGTGACGTAATCGAAAAGGGAGCAACCAACATTATTATTGTTAAGAAAAACTCTGTTATATTTTTGAAAAAAACAACCTTTATGAATAAATAAAATGATTTAAGAAACAGCAAGATACAAAATACGTATGTCTTCTACCGTTATTACAAAACTTTAGACACATGCAATGGGTATTTAATAACTTTCCCCTAACTTCCTAGGCTACGCTTTTTTTATAGTTTGGTTTACGACCCGATTCATCAAAGCTCAGAAAAAAGTTTCTGTCGATGTTTTTGCCAATTTACGATATTAAGATTTTTAAATAAATGGGTAATCTTTAAAAAATCAATGATGATTCATTTTAATTACTACATATTACAATATAATTCTAGAAACTGCAAAAACAACGTTAACCCAACTATGCAATACGCATGGCCGTAACGTGACCCCGACCCACGATTTCATCCGATTTCTAAAATTCATTGGATTCGTAACCGGTTTTTCATGTTTCGTTCGAGATGAACGATTCGTACCAACTAGTTTTCGCTCTTTGCTCTTGGGGAACTGACTTGACCATTTTCTTTTGTTTATTTTTCAGTTTTCTACTGGCATGTTCAAAACGATTAAAGTGACGTTACAAACAAAACGGACTTAATTATTCTTGCTATATGTTGACTATACATATAAACTTTCATAATGCTCAATCTTGATCATACATATCTTTCTTTTCTTTTTTTAATTACTTCGTATTTTGGTTTATATACTCCCATTTTTGCTATCATACTTCTGCTAAACTGGAAGGGGAATAGACTTCCACCTCGCTCTCTTCTTCCTAAGCTTGTGTCACACTTAACTTATAACTAGAGGCAATACACCTTAATATATGTAAATATTTAAGCACCTATGGTTTTTGTATCTAATGGATCTAGTTAGAGGATTTAAAACAGTTTATTGTTAAAAATAAATTGAGAAACCTCAGCTTGTATGACACATTATAGTTGCAGTGAATAATAAGCAAACTGTAAACCAAATGGTATCAGGACTAAACTTGTCATTTCACGACTAAACTCCACATGCTGAATTTCACATAGATCGTAGCATGTAAACTGTTTAATCCCTACGTCAATATTGAACCTTTCTGCTCTTGGTAACCTTTTTATATAGGCTATGGTAGCAATATAGGCACATCTTGGCCTTCTTGTTTGCAATATTTACATCCCGTCTGCTTGCACAGGTTATTTAAAATTTAAATGTACTGAACTGCATCTGCTTCCTTTCAGTCATGTTTCAAAATCATGAGCGGCGTCTTTGATGCTTTGCATCAAAATTCTTCTTTCTCTCAATGGAAATAGATAAATAAACAAGAGCTCCATCTGTCACAAGATACGCCCGTCCTTTTTTTTATATATTAAATATAGTGACATTTGGTTGTACGGCAGGCAAATTTAGAGAGCGGACAATGTTAATACAGTTTCGGCCATTTCGAGGGACATAAGTTTGGAGTGACTAAGATAACGTGGTTAGCTATCGAACCTGGTCAAGATATTCTGCCCACCAACATATTGTCTAAATTTGGTAATGATCAAATAAAATGACTAGAGCGATATGCCTGGTTATCGAACTTGTCCGATATATTATGCCAATACACATTCTGACCAAATTTGATGGTGATTGGACAAAGGCTTCTAAAGTTATTGAGCGGAAAAGACAGATTTTACGTAATTTATGTTATTAAGGGCGATAACTACAGCAATATGGCTGGTTATACAACCTGTCCGAGATATTATGCCAATACACATTCTGACTAATTTTGGTGATGATTGGATAAAGTCTTCAATAGTAATTGATCGTACAAGACCGATTTGAGGTAATTTCTATAATTAAAGGGCAATTACTCTTGAGTGATTGAAGCGATATGGCTGGTTATCTAACTTGTCCGAGATATTATGCCAATACACATTCTGGCCAAATTTGATGGTGATTGGACGAAGGCTTCTAAAGTTATTGAGCGGACAAACCGATTTTAGGTAATTTCTGTTATTAAAGGGCGATAACTCTAGAGTGACTTCATCAATATGGCTGGTTGTATAAATTGCCCAAGATATTATGCCCATACACGTTCTGACTAATTTTGGTGATGATTGGATAAAGGCTTCAATAGTTATTGATCGTACAAGAACGATTTGAGGTAATTTCAATAATTAAAGGGCGATTACTCTCGAGTGACTACAGCGATATGGCTGGTTATCAAACTTGGACAAAGGCTTCTAAAGTTATTAAGCAGACAAGACTAATTTTTGGTAATTTCTATATATAAAAACTCTCGGGTGACTAAAGCGATATGGCTAGTTATCGAACTTGTCCAAAATATTATGCCAATCAATACACATTCTGACGACACCCGTACGCCGCAGGTAAAACTATAATACGTTCCGTTTTTTTCAAAACGAGCGTATAAAAAAAGAATATTCATACGGAGAGAAGGAAAAATACAGATTGAGATCATTAAGAATGAGACCAGATAGATGATTATTCCATTATAAGTGCTGAAAAAAACCATGATAAGATAATAAAAGAATTTTACTTTTATTATGTTAGAATTAAAGGGACTTTAACATATTTTAAATAGTGATATGTGGCTTGTAATCGTAAACTATCAAAAGTCTAGTAAATATGCAAATTAGCAAAACTCGCGATAAAGAAAGAAGACAAACATACACAATTATATGAGAATGATTTTAATAGATTGAAGTAAATCAACCGACTGTCAAAGCAATACTGTACGGGATTTCTTCCGCAAAATGCATTAAATATAGCGGCGTAGTAATACAATTGTCATTAGCCAATTTAAAACTTGTTGTTTATGCAAATTAACTGATGTTACATATTGTCGTAAAACCTTGAAAAGTAACAGCTGATTGAAAACATTAAAAGTTACAGGTATCTGACAGTTGAATAAAAGTTATAGTTTGTTTCACAAACATAGGTAGTAACTGTACTATAGTCCTTTGTATATCAACATTAGTATCACCCTCTTATTACATGTCTCAGTGGGGGTAGCGAGTACGTGTACGTGGATACACAATGTCTACGTGTATCAGTGGATAATGTAAGTAGTTCAAGAGGCTTGTGCATTTATGTATGTGTATTGCCACGTTGTTCGAGCCACTCGACGCTTGAGCGTATATTAGTGCAGTCAGTTATGGAGGAAAGCTTTGAAAATGCCACAGTCGGGACAGGATAGTTCTTCCAAACCCAACCCCAAATCCACCGATTCTATTTCTAAGAATTGATGATAATCACGGTTTAGTCCATTTCAGGTTTAATATTTCTGGTAGAACTTTTAAAGATGCATGGACATTTCCGAACTGTTATATAGAATTGATTCGTATTTATTGTCAAATGACTGCACTAGCAAAAACAAGTGTATCATTTGTGGAGTATATAAGGTGTTTGATGTATATAAGAGGATGAGAATAGTTGCTTTACTAACAGTTACTTGTGAGTAAAAAGGTGTATTTGCAGTTGAGGGAGATGATAAGTATTCATTTATGAAGTACCCTTAGTTCTTTTATTTCAAAAAGTGTTATTCTATACGAAGTTATGTCCCTTAATACAATAACTATGGAGTCGATATCATGTAGACATAACACCTTCTACGACGTTTTCACAAGTTGTCTGTATATATTGTCATTGGAAAAAAAACAAAGCTTCAAATTTGCGATATAAGTTTATTGTTTCGCAGGCATGATGTTATCTCCACTTTGATAAGTATTTGAACCCGCGGGTAGGCGGGCCCAGGTTGCATAGACTGTGCATACAGATTACTGTTATACGCCGGTGGTGGCAGCGGGTAGGCCTGACCTGGAAGAAATGGCGCTGGCTGGAATGAGGGTGATTGTTGGTAAGATGTCTGCTGTGGTGTAAATAGATATAGAATTTTCTCAATTTAGGGAACTAACCCACATTGTCAATTTAGAATGAGACTAAAAAGCACACTAAAAGCACTAAATGCCAAAGCATATACATATGAGCCGCTCCGCGAGAAAGCAAATATTATGGACTCTGCATAATGTACCGACCCAGATCAGCCTATGCAGGCTAATCACACAGCAGGCGAAAAGTGTCTGTCCGGGTTAGCCTGCGCGACATGCTTAGGCTGGTCCGGGTCGATACTTTACACAATGTTGGTTTTCTCGTGGGACGGCTCATATGTGTTCCATGTTTGATGTAATGCATAGGTGGTACAGTGCCTGTTTCTAACGTTATGCTACTACATTGTATTAGTAGGGACCGCAAAATCAAACAACCCGCAATTAACCACCAGTGTATGCCACAATGTACGAAATAAACCGAGACATTCCAGTAAAATTAAACTACCCGCAATTAACCACCAGTGTATGCCACATCGTACGAAATAAACCGAGACATTCCGGTAAAATCAAACCACAAGTGTATGCCACATCGTACAAAATAAACCGAGACATTCCGGTAAAATCAAAACTACCCGCAATTAACCACCAGTGTATGCCACATCGTACGAAATAAACCGAGACATTCCGGTAAAATCAAACTACCCGCAATTAACCACCAGTGTATGAAAACTATCGAAAGTGAATATCATTTCCTACTTATTTGTCCTTATTTCACAGACTTACGCAAAGAATATCTAAAACCCTACTATTATACATGGCCAAATTTAAATAAATTTGAAAATCTGATGATATCAGGTAACAAGAAAACAATATTTAATTTAATGAAATTTATTTTTCGTGCGAATACACGCAGAACAGCAAAGTAACCATTTCTCAATCAAATTGTAATGTATTTTATATGTATTTGTTCTTCGTTGCCTCTCTATTTATGTAAAATTGTTAAAAGTAATGTATCTACTTATAACAAATAAAATTCTGTATTCTGTATTCTGTATGCCACATCGTACGAAATAAACCGAGACATTCCGGTAAAATCAAACTACCCGCAATACCACCAGTGTATGCCACATCGTACGAAATAAACCGAGACATTCCGGTAAAATCAAACTACCCGCAATACCACCAGTGTATGCCACCAGTGTATGCCACATCGTACGAAAAAAAAACGAGACATTCCGGTAAAATCAAACTACCCGCAATTAACCACCAGTGTATGCCACGTCGTACGAAATAAACCGAGACATTCCAGTAGAATCAAAAACTCGAATATGAATGATTTCTTCAATGTCTTCATCAGCAGCCTTTGTGTGCCCTAACGTCCGATTCAATGGTGAAGCAATGTGTTAGTCAACAGCCCTGTTGTCCACTATCGTCCGATTAAGCGGTGAGGCGATCTGAGTGACTGTCTCGGAAGCGGGATACCAATGTTTGATCCCCGGCAGGATCAAGCCAACTATTTGATGCTACGGCTATGATGGTAAGATTGGTAATTCGACCGATGCATCGGGACAAGAAAAAGATTACCAGAAGAAGATGAATTACCCGGAAAACGCTGATATTACCGAACTACTCTTAGAACAGACGTGAAAGTCAAACTATATGCAACTAATCTGAAGTAGACGGCTTTGAAAACATTGGAACTAAAATATGAAATGTTAATATAAATATTGTTATTAGATTTAAAAACATTGTGGTTAATAGATAAGGACTGCATCATGAGAAAGTTCTCCGTTTTTCCCAAACATTCGCCTGTTTGAGATGCGTTTAATTGCGCCTGAAGATAGGAAAATGTTAAACAATGCTGTCCGCGTTGTCTCGTTCTAGAATGAAAATATGCACAACGGAATTGATAGACAATTAATTGTGTAGTTCTATAATTAAAGTATGGACAACGGAATTGATACATAGTACATTGTCTGGTTCTCAGAATAAAAATAAGGACAACGGAATTGATAGGCTATTGTCTATTTCTAGAATGAAATTATGGATAACAAAATTGATTGGTAATTGTCTAGTTCTAAAATGAAAAGTATGGGCAACAAAATTGATAGATAATTGTCTAGTTCTAGAATGAAAGTATGGATAACATAATTGATAGATAATTGTATAGTTCTAGAATGAAAGTATGGATAACATAATTGATAGATAATTGTCTAGCACTAGAATGAAAGTATGGATAACATAATTGATAGATACTTGTCTAGTTCTAGAATGAAAGTATGGATAACATAATTGATAGATAATTGTCTAGTTCTAGAATGAAATTATGGATAACAAAATTGATTGGTAATTGTCTAGTTCTAGAATGAAAAGTATGGGCAACAAAATTGATAGATAATTGTCTAGTTCTAGAATGAAAGTATGGATAACATAATTGATAGATAATTGTATAGTTCTAGAATGAAAGTATGGATAACATAATTGATAGATAATTGCCTAGCACTAGAATGAAAGTATGGATAACATAATTGATAGATACTTGTCTAGTTCTAGAATGAAAGTATGGATAACATAATTGATAGATAATTGTCTAGTTCTAGAATGAAAGTATGGATAACAAAATTGATAGATAATTGTCTAGTTCTAGAATGAAAGTATGGATAACATAATTGATAGATAATTGTCTAGTTCTAGAATGAAAGTATGGATAACATAATTGATAGATAATTGTCTAGTTCTAGAATGAAAGTATGGATAACATACATGTAATTTATAGATAATTGTCTAGTTCTAGAATAAAAGTATGGGCAACAGAATTGATAGATAATTGTCTATTTCTAGAATGAAAGTATGGATAACATAATTGATAGGTTATTGTATATTTCTAGAATGAAAGTATGGATAACATAATTGATAGGTTATTGTCTATTTCTAGAATGAAAGTATGGATAACATAATTGATAGGTTATTTTCTAGTTCTATAATGAAAGTATAGATAACATAATTGATAGGCAATTGTCTAGTTCTAAAATGAAAGAATGAATGTATGGACAGCGGAATTGATAGTAATCCGATCCACATTTATAAAGTTCTGATCTATCCGAGCATCGATAACTATCAATCAAGGGGTTGTTAATTGGAACACCGGCTCGGCATTTCATTCTTTCTGATGAATGAAACAATGATTGTGACTTACGTTATTTGTAGCCATATTTGTCAACCACCAATGGGATTGAAACCTACGTAGCTCGTTGTCGCTTCGCAATAATTGTATAAAGAGTACCTGTACGCATGAGCCAGGAAATGCATGCTATCCTGGATTGATCGACGTGATATAACTGAAATATTGTTGAAACGTGGCGATATACTCTAATTAATCAATTCTGATATTTTAACTAATGAACCAAGTGCTTCTCTATCTGATGCCATCAACATCGTGTTACAAGACATGCTTGACCCTTTACCATATATAGATACATGTTCAAGCATCAACATCTTGTTACAAGACGTGTTTGACCCTTTACCATATACAGATACATGTTCAAGCATCAACATCGTGTTACAAGACGTGTTTGACCCTTTATCATATATAGATACATGTTCAAGCATCAACATCGTGTTACAAGACGTGTTTGACCCTTTATCATATATAGATACATGTTCAAGCATCAACATCTTGTTACAAGACGTGTTTGACCCTTTACCATATATAGATACATATTCAAGCATCAACATCTTGTTACAAGACGTGTTTGACCCTTTATCATATATAGATACATGTTCGAGCATCAACATCGTGTTACAAGACATGCTTGACCCTTTACCATATACAGATACATGTTCAAACATTAACACCTTGTAACAAGACGTGTTTGACCCTTTATCATATATAGATACATGTTCAAGCATCAACATCTTGTTACAAGACGTGTTTGACCCTTTATCATATATAGATACATGTTCGAGCATCAACATCGTGTTACAAGACGTGTTTGACCCTTTACCATATACAGATACATGTTCAAGCATCAACATCTTGTTACAAGACGTGTTTGACCCTTTATCATATATAGATACATGTTCAAGCATCAACATCTTGTTACAAGACATGCTTGACCCTTTACCATATATACATACATGTTCAAGCATCAACATCGTGTTACAAGACGTGTTTGACCCTTTATCATATATAGATACATATTCGAGCATCAACACCTTGTTACAAGACGTGTTTGACCCTTTATCATATATAGATACATGTTCGAGCATCAACATCGTGTTACAAGACATGTTTGACCCTTTATCATATATATATACATGTTCGAGCATCAACATCTTGTTACAAGACGTGTTTGACCCTTTATCATATATAGATACATGTTCAAGCATCAACATCGTGTTACAAGACGTGTTTGACCCTTTATCATATATAGATACATGTTCGAGCATCAACATCGTGTTACATGACATGCTTGACCCTTTACCATATACAGATACATGTTCAAGCATCAACATCTTGTTACAAGACGTGTTTGACCCTTTATCATATATGGATACATGTTCAAGCATCAACATCTTGTTACAAGACATGCTTACCATATACAGTTACATGTTCAAGCATCAACATCTTGTTACAAGACATGCTTGACCCTTTATCATTTATAGATACATGTTTGAGCATCAACATCTTGTTACAAGACGTGTTTGACCCTTTACCATATATACATACATGTTCGAGCATCAACATCTTGTTACAAGACGTGTTTGACCCTTTATCATATATAGATACATGTTCGAGCATCAACATCTTGTTACAAGACGTGCTTGACCCTTTACCATATACAGATACATGTTCGAGCATCAACATCGTGTTACAAGACGTGTTTGACCCTTTATCATATATAGATACATGTTCGAGCATCAACATCGTGTTACAAGACGTGTTTGACCCTTTATCATATATAGATACATGTTCAAGCATCAACATCTTGTTACAAGACGTGCTTGACCCTTTACCATATACAGATACATGTTCGAGCATCAACATCGTGTTACAAGACGTGTTTGACCCTTTATCATATATAGATACATGTTCGAGCATCAACATTTTGTTACAAGACGTGCTTGACCCTTTACCATATACAGATACATGTTCGAGCATCAACATCGTGTTACAAGACGTGTTTGACCCTTTATCATATATAGATACATG
Source organism: Serripes groenlandicus (assembly GCA_031761405.1). Taxonomy (NCBI): domain Eukaryota; kingdom Metazoa; phylum Mollusca; class Bivalvia; order Cardiida; family Cardiidae; genus Serripes; species Serripes groenlandicus. The sequence continues at coordinate 10,468,126 of JASEVX010000003.1, forward strand.
TTCGAGCATCAACATCGTGTTACAAGACGTGTTTGACCCTTTATCATATATAGATACATGTTCAAGCATCAACAACAAACGAATGAAAACGTTGTGGTAAAAGGACGACTTTCTCGTGATGCGCACATTCTCCTTTAGCTACGTTAATTACATGTATTCATTCATAGAGCTTGCAATATTGTTGAATGTTGTTCAGCCGTCCACCGTTGATTTGTTGTATGTGGCAAAGGGTTTATCCTTTATATACGTAGGTTAATCAACGTAAGATTTATGAGGTGTAACATTTGTAAATGTAAGAAAGTTATATTCGTGTTTATAATTAAAATATCTAACGTTTGACAAACAGTACAGGTATGTCTCAAACCAAAACTATCGAGGTACTTCTACACGAACAGGATACGTTCTAACGGAACATAAACATTAACCCTTTTCCGACATACAGAAAATCTGCAGCAGACGACTTAAGAAACATCTAGACCAAATCACAGAAAATCTCTTTAAATGATGGTGTAATTACTGAAAACAGTTGAAAACAGTGTGGCAAAAGAAGACCTTTCATGCTTTGAGCAATTTATACTTTTTTCACAATGTTTTTAAAAGCCGTCTGCTACAGAGTCTATAAATGAGAAAGGGTTAAAAGGACGACATCTGATCTGATCTACCGTTTTGATAAAATACAATGTATTGTAATATATCTATAGGTGCTACCTATTTACGAAAAAACGCAAGATAATTATAAACAAAAATTAAAGAGCATACTTTGGCCATAAAAAAGGATTTATAAGTAATTGACTAGACAATAATAATGTTAATTACATGTTTCGTAGATTATCAAAAAATATTTGGAATTCGTATAGCTGTCGTCTATTATTACGAACAGAAAATAATAAAGTAAAGACTTTCAGAAAATCAAGAAATACATTTATAATGAACGAGGTTAAAACATGATGGCCAAGATGATCCTTAATCGATCAACTGCATTATGGTAAAGAAGCAAAAAGATCAGCCCTTTGCTGATGCCACCTGGCGACTGCCTTTTTCAACCAGTCAATATGACTGGAACAAATGATGTAAGAGGTCACATTTCTGCTAAACCCTTTCCCTATTAGAGACGGTTTCTGAGGCCTTTGCAACAGACGATTTAGGGAAAGATTGTCGCTAAAAGAACAATTGCTCCTTATGAGAAAGTTATCCTTTTGCCACAATGTTTGATAAATAGCTCATGTATAGGAAGTTGGGGTATTTCATGTTGATATGGGCGTAGAAGTCTAATGCTGTCGTTTTTTTGACGAACGGGAAAACATATTTCTTACAGAGTACCATTTATTTTTAACTTTTCGTACAAATGTTAATTCCCACAAAACACAGCACTTTAATGATCTTAAATATCGATTTAAAAAAAAAAAAAAAAAAAAAAAAAAAAGACAATAATTTAAAAAAATCCGCGTTTTTCGTGTCATTTTATACATGCCCAAAATGTCGATTTAAAAAAATTTATTAAAAAGACGACAATAATTTTGTTTAAATACGTGTTTCTCGTCTCATTTTATACATATCCAAAATGGCGGCTTCCATGGATTTGGCCAGTTTCATTTCAGAAAGCTTCATGGGTTATTGAAAAAAAAAAAAAAAAAATTATCACACCTGTTACCTATAACGAAAAAAACCATTTATGGTTTTTTTTCGTAATATATCTATAGGTGCTACCTATTTACGAAAAAAAAACGCAAGATAATTATAAACAAAAATTAAAGAGCATACTTTGGTCATAAAAAAGGATTTATAAGTAATTGACTAGACAATAATAATGTTAATGTCATGTTTCTTAGATTATCAAAACATATTTGGAATTCGTATTGCTGTTGTCTATTATTTGAACAGAAAATAATAAAGTAAAGACTTTCAGAAAATCAAGGAATACATTTATAATGAACGAGGTTAAAACATGAGGGCCAAGATGATCCTTAATCGATCACCTGCATTATGGCAAAGAAGCACATAGATCAGCCCTTTTCTGATGCCACCTGGCGACTGCCTTTTTCAACCAGTAAATATGCCTGGAACAAATTATGTAAGGGGTCACATTTCTGCTAAACCCTTTCCCTATTAGAGACGGTTTCTGAGGCCTATGCAACAGACGATTTAGGATAAGATTGTCGCCACAAGAACAATTGCTTCTTATGAGAAAGTTATCCTTTTGCCACAATGTTTGATAAATAATTATACTTTGAATGAGTGAGTCAATAGCTCATGTATAGGAATTTGGGGTCTTTCATGTTGATACCACTTGTTTGCGGCCAAGATGAAGTGTAACGGAAATGACGTCACGTCCTTCTTTGGCTACGATACAGTCAAAATTTAGTTTCGGGCGTAGAAGGCTAATGCCGTCGTTTTTTTGACGAACGGGAAAATATATTTCTTACAGATTTCCATTTATTTTTAACTTTTCGTACAAATGTTAATTCCCACATAACACAGCACTTTAATGATCTTAAATATCGATTTTAAAAAAAATGATTAAAAAGGCGACAATAATTTTCAATCCGTGTTTTTCTGCTAATTTTATACATACCCAAAATACCGATTTTAAAAAAAAAGATTAAAAAGCCGACTATAATTTTCAATCTGTGTTTTACGTCTGCTTTTTATACATATCCAAAATGGCGGCCACCATGGATTTTTCCAGTTTCATTTCAGAAAGCTTCATGGGTTATTGAAAAAAAAAAAAAAAAAAAAAATATCTCACACCTGTTACCTATAAGCGAAAAAAACCATTTATGGTTTTTTTTCGTATTATTTGGTATCTATTTCATATGACGGTAATGCTGTCTGTGCAGTATGTTACTTATTGTACGACAAACGGATTTGTAGAAAAGAAAAACATCAAGCATCCACGCAGTCTGGTCTGTCTCTCTGCACACTTCGATACTTACAGATAGAAGTTTTCAAGAAACTTGTGCAAAGCCGTATCCGTTATCATAGGTGCGTAGAAAGGTACTTTTAAAGTTGCTGAATTCCAGAAAGTAGATATTATAGTCAACATTTTAAAACTATTCAAAAGTTGTCTTGAAATATTAGAATCATAATTCTGGGATAGAATTAGAGTAATAATTTCACTTTCAAATACCTTAAAGATCTAAATATTGATCGTTTATGCTTCATGTTTTACACCTTTTGTCATAGGTTATCCATTCAATTATGGAGATTTTCTATGTTTTGACAAAATACGTTCAAAGCCGTCTGCTGCAGAATTGTCGTATGAGGGAAAGGGTTAACCCTTGTAATACAAGCGTAAAGCTTTGTTATCGCAGATCACCGTTCCTATATCGCTAATTCCACGTTGCTTTATTCATTATAAAATTCTTTGACCATTTAGAATAAGTTAAAAAAAAATATTACTTTTTTCAAAATATTTTCAGCTGTAATTTAAACTTTATATTTTAACTGAGAATGTCTTCAAAGTCGACGAACTTTTTTCAAAATATTTTCAGCTGTAATTTAAACTTTATATTTTAACTTAGTATGTCTTGAAAGCCGACGAACTTTTTTCAAAATATTTTCAGCTGTAATTTAAACTTTATATTTTAACTTAGTATGTCTTCAAAGCCGACGAACTTTTTTCAAAGTATTTTCAGCTGTAACTTAAACTTTATATGTTTACTTAGTATGTCTTCAAAGCCGACGAGTGTAAAACACCGCTAACGTACTGTGGACATAAACAGGTTAGTCTGTGACCAAACCTTCCAGTAAGGGATCAATTACCTGCGATCGTCTGGCCGCCGGTTGCCGGCTGTATTACTCTTCCGGGGCGTTTCTGAGACTGTAAGATACAGCAAATGATACCGATACAGATAGACAGGAAGAAGATGCATCCACAAGCAATACCGATAATCGCTCCCACACTTACTATCACATTGGAACTGTAAACAGAAGAATGGTATAACAGTAAACAGTAAACCAGACGCACGTTGACGCATCTGCTGTAGACGACTGGCGAAAACATGGCTAAAGGAGAAATTGCAATTTTCTCCTTTTGCCTAAATGTTTTCATCTCTATCAAAATATATAATTTATTCAACGAGATGTTCCCTATTTGTTTTATAAATGTTTTCAAAGTCGTCTGCTGCTGATTTGTTGTATGTCGGAAAGGGTTAACATATACTCTGATAATTAGTTCTTCTACAGCAGACGACTTTTGAAAACATTGTGCGAAAAGGAGACATTTCTCAAAATGAGCAATTCATCATTTCCCCACAATGTTTTCAACGCTTTATCAAAACTGTTCTTCTTTGTATAAAATACCTTTATTCATTCGACCGCCTCGATGGTGTAGTGGTCTCGAGTGCGGGAGTCGTGAGTTGAATCCCCGGCCGAGTCATATCAAAGACTTTATAACAAATGGTAGAAATGGCTTTCCCTCCTTGACGCTCAGGGTTGTTGGGTTAGCAGTACTGGTAACTTACTGGTGTTAGGATAAATGGACCAGTAGTACTGGTAACTTACTGGTGTTAGGATAAATAAACCAGTAGTACTGGTAACTTACTGGTGTTAGGATAAATAGACCAGTAGTACTGGTAACTTACTGGTGTTAGGATAAATGGACCAGTAGTACTGGTAACTTACTGGTGTTAGGATAAATGGACCAGTAGTACTGGTAACTTACTGGTGTTAGGATAAATAGACCAGTAGTACTGGTAACTTACTGGTGTTAGGATAAATGGACCAGTAGTACTGGTAACTTATTTTCCGTTTCAGGAAACACTACTCTATCTATCCCCCCTTAGACGGAATGTGTCGGCCGGATCAGTCTGCGCGGACAGCCCAGGCTGATCTGGTCGATATATTACGCATATGTGTATCGTCGCAGCTGCATTTTGGGGCAGTTTTTGTGCTTACAGTGCATAAAGGAAGCTACGCCCCTGAGAGTTGCCGGCTTGGTAAACATGTGACCAAATTAACGTAATTGGATTTGTGATTCACAATAAACAATTGTCTCTTTAAAATATCTCGCCAGTTTGTTCTAACCGATAACAAAGAAGGGGTGTGTCAAACTGATCTGATCGATCTGAGCCGCCTCTATCGATTTGGATTCTTAATGCCTTTCTTATCCACATACAACATATTTGCTGCCGGGACTACCCCCTCTCTGGGCGTTTTTGTCACAGTCATCAGCCGACTTTGAAAATATATAAAATGCAAACTCACGGAAAATCTCTATAAATGACTGTATACTTAATGAAATTTAAAAACATTGCGGTTAAAGGAGAAATTACTCGATTTGAGCAATTTCTCGGTTTGTCACAAGCTTTTCATAAATTCTCTGCTGCAAAGGCGTCAGAAAGTGCCTGTATATGGGAAACGGTTTTAAATAATGTATCTGCGAACAGTGAAGATTAAGGTGAGAATGTTCTTCCTCGCAGTCTCACCAGATACTTCACTGTCCGTCTTCATGTTATTAAGTCTTAGATCCATCTTAGTTTCAACTACTAGTTTAATGCCAATACAACTTTAAATGACGTCATAGTGAAGTGTCATTAAGATCCCTTATCGCTATATACGGCTATAGACACACAGCACTCACAGTAACTATGAGATCATCAATTATTTCAATATACATATTCGTGCCATGGACGCACAGTACTCACAGTAACTATGAGATCATCAATTACTTCGATATACATATTCGTGCCATGGACGCACAGCACTCACAGCAACTATGAGATCATCAATTACTTCGATATACATATTCGTGCCATTGACTCACAGTACTCACAGTAACTATGAGATCATCAATTACTTCGATATACATATTCGTGCCGTGGACGCACAGCACTCACAGTAACTATGAGATCATCAATTACTTCGATATACATATTCGTGCCATGGACACACAGTACTCACAGTAACTATGAGATAATCAATTACTTCGATATACATATTCGTGCTATATACACACAGCACTCACAGTAACTATGAGATCATCAATTACTTCGATATACATATTCTTGCCATGGACTCACAGCACTCACAGTAACTATGAGATCATCAATTACTTCGATATACATATTCGTGCTATAGACTCACAGTACGCACAGTAACTATGAGATCATCAATTACTTCGATATACATATTCGTGCTATGGACTCACAGTACTAACAGTAACTATGCGATCATCAATTACCTCGATATACATATTCGTGCTATGGACGCACAGTACTCACAGTAACTATGCGATCATCAATTACTTCAATATACATATTCGTGCTATAGACACACAGTACTCACAGTAACTATGAGATCATCAATTACTTCGATATACATATTCGTGCCATGGACTCACAGCACTCACAGTAACTATGAGATCATCAATTACTTCGATATACATATTCGTGCTATAGACTCACAGTACTCACAGTAACTATGAGATCATCAATTACTTCGATATACATATTCGTGCTATATACACACAGTACTCACAGTAACTATGAGATCATCAATTACTTCGATATACATATTCGTGCTATGGACGCACAGTACTCACAGTAACTATGAGATTATCAATTACCTCTATATACATATTCGTGCCATAGACGCAAAGTACTCACAGTAACTATGAGATTATCAATTACTTCGATATACATATTCGTGCTAAAGACACACAGTACTCACAGTAACTATGAGATCATCAATTACTTCGATATACATATTCGTGCTATGGACGCACAGTACTCACAGTAACTATGCGATCATCAATTACTTCGATATACATATTCGTGCTAAAGACACACAGTACTCACAGTAACTATGAGATCATCAATTACTTCGATATGCATATTCGTGCCATTGACTCACAGCTACTATGACCAAAGTTAAACGTCAGTAACGAGACGTTCATGGATCTTATATGTAATATATAATGTATTCAGCAGTGAGCATGAAATACGAGAAATATGCCGTTCCACGAAAAAAAACACCACTAATGACTCAATACACCTGCGTAATGTATCAACCCAAGTCAGCCTGTGCAATCAGCGCAGGTTAATCTGGGCCGACACATTCCTTCTCATAGGTATAGAGTAATGATTCATGAGTTATAAAATCCACAGGAGGCGAAAAGTGTCTGTATGGGTTAACCTGCGCGGCACGCTTAGGTTGATCCGGGTCGATACTTAACGCAGAGTCCACAATGCTGTTTATTTGTTCGCGGAACGGCTCAAACTATACCTGCCGTGATTTTACACGATAATAACAAATACGTGCTGAAGCACGCGTAAATATTATTAGGGATAGATTTCAATGTCGAATAAAGCTTATGTTTCACCCTTGTCTTGGGTAAGTTTACTCGTTGAATTATTTCCTTTTTTTCAGACCTCTATAAGGCAGAAAGCAGGCGATCCGGACCAATACTGAACGTACGGACGACATATGAACTAACATTGCTTTCAGCCTTATTCAAATATTATACTTTAATTTATATCTCTAGTGTTTCTTCTTTTCTTCAAGATACCTCAGTCGTCTGATGCGTATGTGTTGTATGGTGAAATTGATACATTACAAACAAAACGTGTTATATAACGCTTCAGAAATCCACCGCAAATTATACACTCGGGAGATCTTTCAAAGGATAAAATCGCTGAACAACCCTGTAATACAATTCTGTAATAAAATTCTGTAATAAAATTCTGTAATACACATTCAACTCAACAATACATGCAGACGTGGTTCGCGTCGGAGATTTATACCGGGTGTCCCGGGTTCGATACCATTTCGCAACGGTTATGGTGGGGTGTCTTTTTGGCAATTGACATTTCCTAGACTATTAATGGTTTGTTTACCCAGGGGTCATGAGTGAGTGAACTGTCGCCGTGATATAACTGAAATAATGTTAAAAAACGGCGAAAAAGCCCGAAAAAATTTAGATACTACATCTTACGTTTCGGTTGGAATAGTCTTGTTTTATCATGAGCAGTTTTAAGATGTACCTTACAATAAGTTGAACTACTATTTTCAGCAGATATTTAATTTTGGGAAACATGTCAAGAAATATGATGAACGCCTTATATCTCATTCTAATCCTTCAGTGCTTCACGCGATTTGAGGTCTGAATACACCTGCGTATAGTGGGATCTAAATACACATGCGTATAGTGAGGTCTAAATACACCTGCACATAGTGGGGGTCTTAATACACCTTCGTATAGTGAGGTCTAAATACACCTTCGTATATTGAGGTCTGAATACACCTGCGTATCATGAGCTCTGAATACACCTTCGTATAGTGAGCTCTGAATACACCTGCATATAGGGGGGATCTGTCTGAATACACCTACATATAGTGGGGTCTGTCTGAATACACCTGCGTATAGGGGATCTGTTGAGGTCTGAATACATCTGGATATAGTGGGATCTGTCTGAATACACCTGTGTATAATAAGGTCTGAATACACCTACGTATAGTGAGGTATGAACACACCTACGTATAATGATATCTGAATACACCTGCATATAGTGAGCTCTGAATACACCTGCATATAGTGGGGTCTGAATACATCTGCATATAGTGGGATATGTTTGAATACACCTGCGTATAATGAGGTATGAAAACACTTGCGTATAATGAGATCTGAATACGCCTGCGTATCATGAGCTCTGAATAAACATGCATAGAGTGAGGTCTGAATATACCTGCATATAGTGGGATCTGTCTGTATACACCTGCGTATAGTGGGGTCTGAATACATCTGCATATAGTGGGATCTGTTTGAATACACCTGCATATAATGAAGTCTGGATACATCTGCGTATAATGAGACATGAATGCACCTGCGTATAATGAGGTCTGAATACACCTTCATATAGTGAGGTCTGAATACACCTGCGTATAATGAGGTCTAAATACACCTGCATATAGTGGGGTCTGAATACACCTTCGTATAGTGTGGTCTAAATACACCTGCGAATATCGGGGTCTGTATACACCTTCGTACAGTGTGGTCTCACTACACCTGCAACACCCCGGGTCTTAATACACCTGCAAATATCGGGATCTGAAAACACATACGTATAGTGGGGTCTGAATAAACATAGGTACATTCGATCTGAATACACCTGCGTATAGTTTAGTCTAAATACACATGCGTATATCGAGGTCTGAATGAACCTAAATATAGTGGATTCTGAATATACATGGGAATATCGGGGTCTGAAAAAACCTAAGTATATCGGGGTCTGAATATATATGCGAATATCGGGGTCTAAATAAAGTTAATTATATCGGGGTCTGAATAAATCTAAGTATATCGGGGTCTGAATACACTATCGTATATCAGGGTCTGAAAAGGCCTGCACTAAGTGGGGTCTAATTAAATCTTGGTCTGAATATATCTGCGTATAGTGGGATCTGGACACACCTGCGTATAGTTGAATCTGATTACACTTGCGTATATTGAGGTCTGAATACACCTGCGTATATCGGGGTCAGAATAAACCTAGATATAGTGGATTCTGAATATTCGTGCGTATATCGGAGTCAGAATAAACCTAAGTATATCGGGGTCTGAATACACTATAGACCTGCACTAAGTGGGGTCTGATTAAACCTGCAAATATCTGGGTATATTTATACCTGCGTATAGTGGGATGTAGACACACCTGTGTATAGTTGGTCTGATTTCACCTATGTGTAGTGGGGTCTGAATTCACCTGTGTACAGTGGGGTCTGAATACACGTGCTTACAGTGGGATCTGATACACTAGCGTATATCGGGGTCTAAATATACCTGCTTATTGTGTGGCTGACCGAAAAACAAAGACGTAATACATATAACTTGGCCAATCCAAAACACATGTAAAAGACTGTCTGACCTTTGATATGTTACCTCTGTTTATAATAAGATAGGAACAAAGACAAAACGACTGATTTATGAATCTTTTTCGCAAATAGTCATGTCAACTTTCCATCGTCCGATCCTGGTGACAAAGCAGATAAATTTATAAATTTATAAATTAAAGTATATTAATCTAAAAGTGTTGAAAAACATTATGAAGCGAGGAAATTGCTCATTATGAGCAATTTATCTTTTTGTCACAGTGTTTTCCAAAGCGGTCTGCTGCAGATGGGTCAGATTGTGTTTACATATAGAAAAGGATTACAAACAAAACTGTATACACGTACATAGATTGTGAAACGAGTAGTTACGCGGTAGTGTATACAATACACTTTAACGACAGGCATCAAGCGAATAAGGAAGAACGACACGCTCAATTTATACCTTATTAATCAAACATGGCGTGTGTTTTAAGGATATCGGTGCTTTTGTGGGTTGTGATCGGTATGTTGATATTTACCGTACTTAATTCTTCATCTATTATTCTAGACTTAGACTCTCCGCTATAAGAACGACGATTAGATTGAAATATAACGCATGTTATTCCAACAATATCAAATTTTAAAGAAATTTCAATTCCATGTAAGATGTAATGTATATTGCAAATTACACACACACACACAGATCAAAATAAGGGTGGGCAACATTATTTGTTCTGGCATATATTAGTATTTGAGTCGAGTTTGGCGATTTGGGGTCTTATTGACTCTCCGTTTTGGTATCATTTAAAGATCTATTGGAGTAACACTAGTGTGACTACATATCTAGGTTTTTGTCAAAAGATGCATTCAGGACGGGATTACACAAAGACGGACCGTGCATACTCTGGTAACACTGTTCTGGTACAGGCTCGCCTTAGCCTTCACTGTGCGGGTGTACAGGCTCGCCTTAGCCTTCACTGTGCGGGTGTACAGGCTCGCCTTAGCCTTCACTGTGCGGGAGTACAGGCTCGCCTTAACCTTCACTGTGCGGGTGTACAGGCTCGCCTTAGCCTTCACTGTGCGGGTGTACGAGCTCACCTTTGCCTTCACTGCGCGGGTGTACGGGCTCGCCTTAACCTTCACTGTGCGGTGTACGGGTTCGCCTTAGCCTTCACTGTGCGGGAGTACAGGCTCGCCTTGGCCTTCACTGTGCGAGTGTACGGGCTCGCCTTAGCCTTTACTGTGCGGGTGTACAGGCTCGCCTTAGCCTTCACTGTGCGGGTGTACAGGCTCGCCTTAGTCTTCACTGTGTGGGTGTACAGGCTCGCCTTAGCCTTCACTATGCGGGAGTACAGGCTCGCCTTATCCTTCACTGTGCGGGTGTACAAGCTCGCCTTAGCCTTCACTGTGCGGGTGTACGAGCTCGCCTTAGCCTTCACTGCGCGGGTGTACGGGCTCGGCTTAGCCTGCAGTGCGTGGGTGTACGGGCTCGCCTTAGCCTTCACTGTGCAGTGTACAGGCTCGCCTTAACCTTCACTGTGCGGTGTACGGGCTCGCCTTAGCCTTCACTGTGCGGGTGTACAGGCTCGCCTTAGCCTTCACTGTGCGGGTTTACGGGCTCGCCTTAGCCTTCACTGCGCGTGTGTACTGGCTCGCCTTAGCCTTCACTGTGCGGGTGTACGGGCTCGCCTTAGCCTTCACTGTGCGGTGTACGGGCTCGCCTTAGCCTTCACTGTGCGGGTGTACAGGCTCGCCTTAGCCTTCACTGTGCGGGTGTACGGGCTCGCCTTAGCCTTTACTGCGTGGTTGTACGGGCTCGCCTTAGCCTTCACTGTGCGGTGTACGTGCTCGCCTTAGCCTTCACTGCGTGGGTGTACAGGCTCGCCTTAGCCTTCACTGTGCGCTTAGGCAAATAGACGCCAGATCGCGGCTTATTTATTATGACTATTATATATAACTATGGGACATACGCCGCGAGAAAAGTGTTCCTTATGTAACGTATGTATCAGACGAAATTTTAAACATCATGAGGAAAGAAGTAATTGATTTATTATGAATTATTAAATGTTTCCATTGTTCCTCCAACATATGTTACACTGTTTTCCTGACATATTCTTAAAAGAGACGCCACTAATTCTTCCATATGGGTTAACGGGTTAATAAATGAGTCACGTTACCCCTTGTAGGTTCAGACTAGGCTGCACGTTTACCTTCAAATAATTCTATAAACATATTAGTATAATATTATGTGTAATCATAATGATCATAATTATTATTGCGGTCAGGAGCACCGTCCAGTAGTTTATAGGTTAGCTACTGTTTTAAACAAGGAAAGAGCTTTGCACATACTCACTTGGTTCTTCACTGTACGCCGAAACATCGTATATGTCAAATGCTGATTCTTGGACTCGTTTATATATAATTCATATTGTTTTCAAAACCCTACTTTTTCAGCATGCAGCAGTGTGAGGGTTATGGAGGGCCATTCTCTCTGGTTTATTCTTTTATTCGGCCGGAAATTGTTAAATTGCAAATGTATTCATACATGTATGCTGATGGATTGTACACCTTTTTTGCATACATATATATATATATATGTAGGCAGTAAGTGAAGGCTCTGATGAGACTGTGCGTTTGTACAGGCTCACTTGGATCTTCACTGTACGCTTATTGCATTAGGACCCTAATTCGTCTGTGTCATATGCTGCTTTTAGGTCTGTCTTACATATAGACGAAACGTGAGGGTTCGGGTGAGACTCTGCGTTTTAACTGAATCGTCTGAGTCTTCACTGTACGCATACACATTAAGTTCCTGAATCAACTGAGTCTTCACTGTACGCATACACATTAAGTCCCTAAATCGTCTGAGTCTTCACTGTACGCATACACATTAAGTCCCTGAATCAACTGAGTCTTCACTGTACGTATACACATTAAGTCCCTAAATCGTCTGAGTCTTCACTGTACGCATACACATTAAGTCTCTTAATCGTCTGAGTCTTCACTGTACGCATACACATTAAGTCTCTAAATCGTCTGAGTCTTCACTGTACGCATACACATTAAGTCCCTAAATATTGTCTGAGTCTTCACTGTACGTATACACATTAAGTCCCTAAATCGTCTGAGTCTTCACTGTACGTATACACATTAAGTCCCTAAATCGTCTGAGTCTTCACTGTACGTATACACATTAAGTCTCTTAATCGTCTGAGTCTTCACTGTACGTATACACATTAAGTCCCTAAATCGTCTGAGTCTTCACTGTACGTATACACATTAAGTCCCTGAATCGTCAGAGACTTCACTGTACGTATACACATTAAGTCCCTGAATCGTCTGAGTCTTCACTGTACGTATACACATTAAGTCTCTTAATCGTCTGAGTCTTCACTGTACGCATACACATTAAGTCCCTGAATCGTCTGAGTCTTCACTGTACGTATACACATTAAGTCCCTGAATCATCTGAGTCTTCACTGTACGCATACACATTAAGTCCCTGAAACGTCTGAGCCTTCACTGTACGCATACACATTAAGTCCCTGAATCGTCTGAGTCTTCACTGTACGCATACACATTAAGTTACTAAATCAAGTTCCTAAATTGTCTGAGTCTTCACTGTACGCATACACATTAAGTCTCTTAATCGTCTGAGTCTTCACTGTACGCATACACATTAAGTTCCTGAATCAACTGAGTCTTCACTGTACGCATACACATTAAGTCCCTAAATATTGTCTGAGTCTTCACTGTACGCATACACATTAAGTCCCTTAAATCGTCTGAGTCTTCACTGTACGTATACACATTAAGTCCCTAAATCGTCTGAGTCTTCACTGTACGCATACACATTAAGTTCCTGAATCAACTGAGTCTTCACTGTACGCATACACATTAAGTCCCTAAATATTGTCTGAGTCTTCACTGTACGCATACACATTAAGTCCCTTAAATCGTCTGAGTCTTCACTGTACGTATACACATTAAGTCCCTGAATCATCTGAGTCTTCACTGTACGTATACACATTAAGTCCCTGAATCGTCTGAGTCTTCACTGTACGCATACACATTAAGTCCCTAAATCGTCTGAGTCTTCACTGTACGCATACACATTAAGTTCCTGAATCAACTGAGTCTTCACTGTACGCATACACATTAAGTCCCTAAATATTGTCTGAGTCTTCACTGTACGCATACACATTAAGTCCCTTAAATCGTCTGAGTCTTCACTGTACGTATACACATTAAGTCCCTGAATCATCTGAGTCTTCACTGTACGCATACACATTAAGTCCCTGAATCGTCTGAGTCTTCACTGTACGTATACACATTAAGTCCCTAAATCGTCTGAGTCTTCACTGTACGTATACACATTAAGTCCCTGAATCGTCTGAGTCTTCACTGTACGCATACACATTAAGTCTCTTAATCGTCTGAGTCTTCACTGTACGCATACACATTAAGTTACTAAATCAAGTTCCTAAATTGTCTGAGTCTTCACTGTACGCATACACATTAAGTCTCTTAATCGTCTGAGTCTTCACTGTACGCATACACATTAAGTCCCTGAATCGTCTGAGTCTTCACTGTACGCATACACATTAAGTCTCTTAATCGTCTGAGTCTTCACTGTACGCATACACATTAAGTTACTAAATCAAGTTCCTAAATTGTCTGAGTCTTCACTGTACGCATACACATTAAGTCCCTAAATCGTCTGAGTCTTCACTGTACGCATACACATTAAGTCCCTGAATCGTCTGAGTCTTCACTGTACGCATACACATTAAGTCCCTGAATCGTCTGAGTCTTCACTGTACGCATACACATTCCCTAGTCCCTAAATTGTCTGAGACGACTCGTGTGTTCTCGAAATAGTGTATTGTTTACCAAGCGTAAGTGCATGTATGTAACATAGTTAGTGGTCATTTTTAAACAGCAACTCATCAGTATCAATGATGATCAAAACCGATATTTCACTTTTGAATTTATGGTATCGATTTACTATTCTCTAAAACAGGCGCCGTTTTGAAAATGATATTAAAACATTGCATTTTGTTCATAACTAATAATTTCAAAAGATGTGAAAATCCTAAAAATCATGTTTTTATTGTTAGTATGTAAATTTATAAATTCTCTTGTTTGCATGTCTATCTATAACCATTATTATATTTGTTTTAACTGTTATCTGTTAAAGACCGTGTAGGTGCAGAGTTTTGCAGTACTTCCAGTGGTTATACCCGCTACTGTGACAGTGATCACTACTGCTGTGGAGATGGATATTCGTGCTGGTAAGTCTTCATCGTCTACGGACAATCCAGAGTCACGTGACTTAGGTATGAGAACAGTATATCGTTTAGGGGTTTTAATGACACTCCGCTTACAAATGAGTCGCATCTACCTATTAGGGGTCTTAATGACACTCCGCTTACAAATGAGCAACATCTATCTATTAGGGGTCTTAATGACACTCCGCTTACAAATGAGTCGCATCTACCTATTAGGGGTCTTAATGACACTCCGCTTAAAAATGAGCAACATCTATCTATTAGGGGTCTTAATGACACTCCGCTTACAAATGAGCAGCATCTAGCGATTAGGGGTCTTAATGACACTCCGCTTACAAATGAGCAGCATCTATCTATTATGGGTCTTAATGACACTACGCTTACGAATGAACCGCATCTAGCGATTAGGGGTCTTAATGACACTCCGCTTACAAATGAGTCACATCTAGCGATTAGGGGTCTTAATGACACTCCGCTTACAAATGAGCAACATCTATCTATTTGGGGTCTTTATGACACTCCGCTTAAATGAGCAGCATCTAGCGATTAGGGGTCTTAATGACACTCCGCTTACAAATGAGCAGCATCTATCTATTAGGGGTCTTAATGACACTCCGCTTAC
The DNA here is from genome assembly GCA_031761405.1 of Serripes groenlandicus. Taxonomy (NCBI): domain Eukaryota; kingdom Metazoa; phylum Mollusca; class Bivalvia; order Cardiida; family Cardiidae; genus Serripes; species Serripes groenlandicus. Next base: position 10,483,846 of record JASEVX010000003.1, read on the forward strand.
GAATGAGCCGCATCTAGCGATTAGGGGTCTTAATGACACTCCGCTTACAAATGAGTCACATCTAGCGATTAGGGGTCTTAATGACACTCCGCTTACAAATGAGCAACATCTATCTATTTGGGGTCTTTATGACACTCCGCTTACAAATGAGTCACATCTAGCGATTAGGGGTCTTAATGCCACTCCACTTACAAATGAGCAACATCTATCTATTTGGGGTCTTTATGACACTCCGCTTACACTTCGCTTACAAATGAGTCACATCTAGCGATTAGGGATCTTAATGACACTCCGCTTAAAAATGAGTCACATCTATCTATTAGGGGTCTTAATGACACTCCGCTTACAAATGAGTCACATCTATCTATTAGGGGTCTTAATGACACTTCGGTTACAAATGAGTCACATCTAGCGATGTGAGGTCTTAATGACACTTCGCTTACAAATGAGTCACATCTAGCGATTAGGGATCTTAATGACACTTCGCTTACAAATGAGCCGCATCTAGCGATTAGGGGTCTTAATGACACTCCGCTTACAAATGAGTCACATCTAGCGATTAGGGGTCTTAATGACACTCCGCTTACAAATGAGCAGCATTTATCTATTATGGGTCTTAATGACACTCCGCTTACAAATGAGCCGCATCTAGCGATTAGGGGTCTTAATGACACTCCGCTTACAAATGAGTCACATCTAGCGATTAGGGGTCTTAATGACACTCCGCTTACAAATGAGTCACATCTAACAATTAGGGGTCTTAATGACACTCCGCTTACAAATGAGCAACATCTATCTATTTGGGGTCTTTATGACACTCTGCTTACAAATGAGCCATATCTAGAGATTGGGGGTCTTAATGACACTCCGCTTACAAATGAGCCGCATCTAGCGATTAGGGGTCTTAAAGACACTCTGCTTACAAATGAGTCACATCTAGCGATTAGGGGTCTTAATGAAACTAAGCTTACAAATAAGCCACATCTAGTGATTAGGTGTCTTAATTACACTCCGCTTACAAATGAGCCGCATATATCTATTAGGGGTCTTAATGACACTCCGCTTACAAATGAGTCACATCTAGCTATCAGGAATCTTAATGACACTCCGCTTACAAATGAATCACATCTATCTATTAGGGGTCTTAATGACACTCCGCTTACAAATGAGCCGCATATATCTATTAGGGGTCTTAATGACACTCCGCTTACAAATGAGTCACATCTAGCGATTAGTGGTCTTAATGACACTCCGCTTACAAATGAGTCACATCTAGCTATTAGGGGACTTGATGACACTACGCTTACAAATGAGTCACATCTAGCGATTAGTGGTCTTAATGACAATCCGCTTACAAATGAGTCACATCTAGCTATTAGGGGTGTTAATGACATTCCGCTTACAAATGAGTCACATCTAGCTATTAGTGGTCTTAATGACACTCCCCTTACAAATGAGTCACATCTAGCTATTAAGGGTGTTAATGACACTCCGCTTACAAATGAGTCACATCTAGCTATTAGGGGTCTTAATCACACTCCGCTTACAAATGAGTCACATCTATCTATTAGGGGTCTTAATGACACTCCGCTTACAAATGAGCCGCATATATCTATTAGGGGTCTTAATGACACTCCGCTTACAAATGAGTCACATCTAGCTATTAGGGGACTTAATGACACTACGCTTACAAATAAGTCACATTTAGCGATTAGTGGTCTTAATGACACTCCGCTTACAAATGAGTCACATCTAGCTATTAGGGGTGTTAATGACACTCCGCTTACAAATGAGTCACATCTAGCCATTAGGGGTCTTAATGACACTCCGCTTACAAATGAGTCACATCTAGCTATTAAGGGTGTTAATGATACTCCGCTTACAAATGAGTCACATCTAGCTATAAAGGGTGTTAATGACACTCCGTTTACAAATGAGTCACATCTAGCTATTAGGGGTCTTAATGACACTCCGCTTACAAATGAGTCACATCTAGATATTAGGTGTCTTAATGACAATCCGCTTCAAATGAGTCACATCTTGCGATTAGGGGTCTTAATGACACTCCGCTTACAAATGAGTCACATCTAGCTATTAGGAGTCTTTATGACACTCCGCTTACAAATGAATCACATATAGCTATTAGGTGTCTTAATGACACTTCGCTTACAAATGAGCCGCATCTAGCGATTAGGGGTCTTTATTACACTCCGCTTACAAATGCGCAACATCTAGCGATTTGGAGTCTTAATGACACTCCGCTTACAAATGAGCCACATCTAGCGATTCGGGGTCTCAATAACACTCCGCTTACAAATGAGCAACATCTAGCGATTTGAGGTATCAATGACACTCCGCTTGCAAATCAGCAGCATCTAGCGATTTGGGGTCTTAATGACACTCCGCTTACAAATGAGCCGAATCTAGCGATTAGGGGTCTTAATGACACTGCTCTTAAAAATGAGCCACATCTAGCGATAAGGGGTCTCAATGACACTCCGCTTTGAAATGAGCCACATCTAGCGATTAGGTGTCTTAATGACACTCCGCTTACAAATGAGCCACATCTAGCGATTCGGGGTCTCAATAACACTCCGCTTACAAATGAGCAACATCTAGCGATTTGGGGTCTTAATGACACTCCGCTTACAAATGAGCAACATCTAGCGATTTGGGGTCTTAATGACACTCCGCTTGCAAATCAGCAGCATCTAGCGATTTGGGGTCTTAATGACACTCCGCTTAGAAATGAGCTGCATCTAGCGATTAGGGGTCTTAATGACACTGCTCTTAAAAATGAGCCACATCTAGCGATAAGGGCTCTCAATGAAACTCCGCGTTGAAATGAGCCACATCTAGCGATTAGGTGTCTTAATGACACTCCGCTTACACATGAGCCACATCTAGCGATTCGGGGTCTCAATAACACTCCGCTTACACATGAGCAACATCTAGCGCTTTGAGGTCTTAATGACACTCCGCTTGCAAATCAGCAGCAGCTAGCCATTAGGGGTGTTAGTGACACTCCGCTTACAAATCAGCAGCATCTAGCGATTTGGGGTCTTAATGACACTCCGCTTACAAATGAGCCGCATCTACCTATTAGGGGTCTTAATGACACTGCTCTTAAAAATGAGCCACATCTAGCGCTTCGGGGTCTCAATAACACTTCGCTTACAAATGAGCAACATCTAGCGATTCGGGGTCTCAATAACACTCCGCTTACAAATGAGCAGCATCTAGCGATTAGGGGTCTTAATGACACTCCGCTTACAAATCAGCAGCATCTAGCTATTCGGGGTCTCAATAACACTTCGCTTACAAATGAGCAATAACTAGCGATTCGGGGTCTCCATGACACTCCTGTTACAAATGAACCACATCTAGCGATTCGGGGTCTCAATAACACTCCGCTTACAAATGAGCAACATCCAGCGATTTGGGGTCTTAATGACACTCCGCTTACAAATCAGCAGCATCTAGCGATTTGGGGTCTTAATGACACTCCGCTTACAAATGAGCGGCATCTAGCGATTAGGGGTCTTAATGACACTGCTCTTAAAAATGAGCCACATCTAGCGATACGGGGTCTCAATGACACTCCGCTTTGAAATGAGCCACATCTAGCGATTAGTTGTCTTAATGACACTCCGCTTACAAATGAGCCGCATCCAGCGATTTGGAGTCTCAATGACACTCCGCTTACAAATGAGCAGCATCTAGCGATTAGGCGCCTTAATGACACTCCGCTTACAAATGAGCAACATCTAGCAGTTAGGTGTCTTAATGACACTCCGCTTACAAATGAGCAGCATCTAGCGAGTAGGAGCCTTAATGACACTACTTATAAAAATGAGCCGCATCTAGGGATGTGGGGTCTTAATGACACTCCACTTACAAACGAGTCACATTTAACGATTTGGGGTCTTGATGTAACTCCGCTTTGACTTCATTTAAGGTTTTATTGGCATTAAACTACTAGTACTAATTAACATGAACACGAATAGTGAAGGCTCTGACGAGGAAGAACATTCTCACCTGGGTCTTCACTGTTCGCAGATACATAAATTTACTCTTTTGCATACACAGACGCTTTCTGACGCCTTTGCAGCCAAGAACTTTTGAAAAGCGATCAACTTCTCTTTTAACTACTATTCTTTCAGTTTTTCCGTAATAATACCTTCATTTATAGCGATTTTCCGTGATTCTTCATCCTAGATATTTTTTGTCGTCTGCTGCAAATGTGTTGTATGTGGGAAAGTCATTAAGAATTCAAATCGATATTGGCGTCGTAAATAGATCAAATCAGTTTGACGCACTGAAGAAACAACAGTTTGTTAGGTGAAATGGGTGGGTATTTTACGTCGCTTTCAATAATTTGTCAGTTATTTCACGGCATTTCCTTGGTGAGTTAATAGTTCTATTTGTCCAGTTACCCATACACCAATGAGTCAGTCGTTACCCCTGAGCACCAAAGAGGGAAAGCCAGTAGTATCATTGTAAAGTATGTGTTGTGACCCGGCCGGGGATCGATCTCACGACTCCTACACTCGAGACGGACGCTCTGCAACTTCACCACCGAGGCGGTCGAATGAATTAAAGCATATACATGTATACAAAACTAAAATAACAGTTATGATCTAACGTTGAAAACATTGTGGGGAAATGATGAATTGCTCATTTTGAGAAATGTCTCCTTTTCACAATGTTTTCAAAAGTCTTCTGCTGTAGAAGAATCAACTATCAGAGTATATGATAACCCTTTCCCACATACTACAAATTGGCAGCAGACGGCTTTGAAATAGTTTATGAAAAAATAGGGAAACAGCTCGTTGAATAAATTATATATTTTTATAGAGTTGAAAATATTTAGGCAAAAGGGAAAAAATGCCATTTCTATTTAGCCACGTGTTCGCAAATCGTCTACAGCAGATGTGTCAAATTGTGTCTGGTTTACTGTTTACTGTTAAACCATTGTTCTGTTTACAGTTCCAACGCGATATGGAGTGTGGGAGCGATTATCGGTATTGTTATTGGATGCATCTTCTTCCTGTCGATCTGTATCGGTATCATTTGCTGTATCGCACAGTCTCAGAAACGCCCCGGAAGAATAATACAGCCGGCAACCGGCGGCCAGACGATCGCAGGTAATTTATCCCTTACTGGCGGGTTAGGTCACAGACTAACCTGTTTATCTCCATAGTACGATAGCGGTGTTTTACACTCGTCGGCTTTGAATACATACTAAGTACAAATATTAAGTTTAGGTAACGGCTGAAAAGAGATTGTTTTATATTTCGGTATTGTTATTGGATGCATCTTCTTCCTGTCGATCTGTATCGGTATCATTTGCTGTATCTCACAGTCTCAGAAACGTGCCGGAAGAGTAATACAGCCGGCAACCGGCGGCCAGACGATCGCAGGTAATTGATCCCTTACAGGAAAGTTTGGTCACAGTCTAACCTGTTTATTTCCACAGTACGATTGCGGTGTTTTACACTCGTCGGCTTTAAAGACATACTAAGTAAAGAAATCAAGTTTAAGTAGCTGAAAACATTTAGAAAAGAGTAAGAGATTTCTTTTACTTTTAACTCTTTCAGCGCTTTATTGTTTAAAGTAGACTCTTCCATGTTCAAAATTGGGCGTCTCCATTTCTCATGTAATAACAATTTGGACTATTTTGATAACTAAAAGGCAAACAATGCTGATTTCAGGTGAGACAGCTCGTTACGAGCTGACTCACCTGAATCAGTATTGTTTGCAAAAACCTCAATATTGCCTTTGGCGCTGAAAGAGTTAACGTCAGTATCCGGATACATTTTCAAAGCATTTCATAATGAGTAAGGTAACGTGGAATTAGCGATATAGGAGCGATGATCTGCGATAACAAAACTTTGCGCTAGTATTACAAGTATTAAAGGTGCTGAACCCCAAATGGGGATATAATTTAAACATATTAAAACCTCAACATTTGGCCTAATGGGGATGTCTACCCAGTACAAATGCAGAAGAATGCCTCACATTTGCTCTATGTTTAGGATTCGGCGGCCGTAGGCCCTCGAAATCGAGAGATACTTGCGGCGGCCGCAGACGATCTGCGGTGGCCTCAGGGTCACCCTAGGGCGCGTATCCGTATATTTTAGATGCCGTAGGGGTCGCCGTAGGATAAAGCGCGGAGTTATAACCATTTTCCATTTCTAGGTACGTCGGGCGTATGGTGGCCTTGCGTTTGCCTTGCGTTTGCCTTGCGTTTGCCGTGCGACTGCCCTATGGTCTTATAGAGTACGCCTTAGTCACATCTCAATTTGTGCCGTACGGCCTTTGCAGTGATGACGCACGGTCGCCTTAGGGCGTCTCTGCGGCGGCCGTAAGTTTTTGAAAAAATACAAGGCAGACAAGAAGTAGCCGCTAGACCTAGACCCCGTGGCACTCTGCGCCGTGCGTGGAGATTTGGATCAGTGTATACAATGACTTAAAATCCTTAAGTTTCATATAGAACTATAACTGCTAACCCAAACAAATGCAAAGCTAGGGCTTCTGTCAGAATTTCCATTCAGTGTGTTGGATGAGTGTTAACTATATCTGCCTACCCAAACAAATGCACAGCTAGAGGTTTAGTCAGATTTTTAATTGAACGTGGGATTCATGTAAATGTAGCTCAGAGAAGGCTGTCTCCATTAAAGTTCTTTATTGACTGATTATATAGTCGATCATAATCTACAGTTAAATCGTAAGACGGCTGGGTTTTATTTTAGTTTCCTCACGTGAAATTGGTTTCTGGCTGTTGGTTATATATTTCATAAAGTCCATCCTTCTATTTAACTCTTTCAGCGCCGAATTGTTTAAAGTAGACTCTTCCATGTTCAAAATCGGGCGTCTCCATTTCTCATATAATTACAATTTTGGACTATTTTGATAATTAAAAAGCAAACAATGCTGATTTCAGGTGAGACAGCTCGTTACGAGCTGACTCGCCTGAATCAGTATTGTTTGCAAAAACCTGAATATTGCCTTTGGCGCTGAAAGGGTTAAAGCAGTTTTAGTTCAACAAACGTGGATCATGAGTAGTATGTGCACAGACTATATACGAAGTAGAGCTTCATTGTTCTGAAGTCTTCTGTCATATGGTTTGACTATCAAATGCTTCTAGAGATAAGTATTAGAGCGTGACACATTGAGCATATGTAAATCCTCTTTTTTCCATATTGAAGATCAATCTCCTATATCGGAGCGGCGGCCCAAAATGAATTAAGTTTGTATAAGAAAACTTTATATGCACCTGTCTTTGTTTGTCATTCTTAAATTTGTAAATGTACTTTGTCCCGCTATTTGATCGAGAGAAAAAAATAACTTATGGAGGAAATCATGCTATTGTGTATTAGCCTTTGTATATTTTTATTTTATCTCAAACAAACTAGTGTCCATATCAGTCTATTATGCGCGTGTTAAATACATTGTTCTTGCAGTCTACTGTCTTAATGTTTGATTAGTTAAGAATGATATGAGTTCATGTATATCCCTTTGTGTTCCATATAATAGGAACCAAATGCTCATATGTTTTGTTTTGATTGTTTAATTTGTGAATCTACCTTGTCCCCTTTATTTGACAGAGGAGAAAGAAACCACCATGTAGGAAATCCATGTAATTGGATATTAAATTGTATGAAAGAATATAATGCTTATATTATGTCAGCTTATCTGAATTCTTTTCATTTATGTTTCCATGTTTTTCTTTTATACTGATTCTGATCGTCAGCGGTAACAGGTGGCATGTGTCCTCTGTGTGGGGAAGTGGGTTAAGAGCGTTCGCTTCAACATGTAAAATAATAAATTAAAATGTGTTTTGTATTTTACCTTATATGTTATATAGTCACTTTCCAGTTATTTGTTATGAGTTAAACTTGCAATTTACTCTTACACTTCATATAATAGATATAAAGTGTGATCTTGTTCTCTTAAATACTGGCGTTAGAAGAAAAACATATCTTTGTAGGTTAATTCACGGTGGATAAACGAATGATATCTTACAATTGCCGAAGTCTCAAAATAAGAAAAAAACGTTTTGAATTCTTTAATTTGTTTAAAGATAAAAAAGGCTGACATTCTGTGTTTACAAAATACTCATTTTGTTAAAAACATGGTTAAATGTAAATACTCTGAGTGGAATGGAAACTGTTCTTCAAAACATGCAGGCTTTAAATTTTGGTTCGAAATTACATATTATAAAAAGAAGGATTACGTATCGGAAAAGGGTAAAACTAACTCCAATTGGGAGAATAACGGTAGTTAAGACGATTTGAATTCCTATATAAACACATTTTATTATCAGTTTAACATCACTAAAAGCTGATTTTATCAAACAATTAAACGACATACTATTGGGTTATGTATACTATGGGAGGTTAAAGCGAAAATTAAACGTTCTGTTTTTATAAAACAATATGCAGAGGGAGGTTTTAAAGATGATTGACATCAAACGTTATATTTGTAGCATGAACATGAAATGGTTAAAAAAGTTATTAATTCGTGAAGAAAGTGATTGCTATAAGTCAGTTTACAATACTTTTGATGTTAAAATAAATGAATATGTGGGAAATGTACTCTGAATATGTATCAAAGAGTATGAGAAATGAATTATTGATGGGTGTATTGGAGGCATGAAAAGGTACGCTGTAATGATTGGTAAATGATAATGAAAAGGAATTATATTTTGTGCTGAAGTTTTCCCTGTACAATGAAATTCGTTCAAAATATATAAATACATCGAATGTTATTAATGCAAGCTAAGAGAAGTTTTGTAACCTTATGGCTTCATCTAATAGTACTGTTGTCCGAAACATCGCTATGTATTTATACTATGCGATTGAGATAAGAGGTGAGTTTCTGAAAAGCACTGTATAGTTTTTGTTATTTGTGTGTTTGTTGTTGTTCTTTTCTTCAAATATGTATGAAGAAATACAAACATCGTTGAGAAATAACACGACTACTTTTTCTAATATTGCTTTTGAACGTGTCGTCTTATTGTGTGGTATAACCTGTCATTACATTACATTTATATTTGTATTGTATTGTATTGTATTGTATATATGTTTTGTATTGTATTGTATTGTATTGTATATATGTATTTGTTACATATTGTGTATAGGCCGGGACTGATTATGCAATACAATTTCGTTATCGTTATCGGTATAAAGTTTTACACATGTCTTTGTTTTATAGTGAACATCTTCTTATTGATTCAAAACATGTTTTCATCGAAGATTTCTATAACCGAGACATTAGGCTAGTAAAGGATATGATGCATGTAAATGGAAATGTTCTAACCTTGGAGAATATTGGAAAAAAAATATGGGGAAAAGAGTCAATTGACTTATATTACATAGTGTAAAACATTCTAAAAGGTTCTTAACAAAGAATAATATTGCAAAAACTGATTTCCCGTTATATATACCCATGTATCAACTTCTATATCTACGATATTTTAATAAAAACTGACTGGAACAAATTTGTCTGTAATACATTAACATGCAATAGTGCGTTGCCAACAAGTCAGGAAAATCGATGGTGTTGTTTCCAAATAAAAACATTAACTGGAAAACAAAATATTGCAATGTTTTCAAATGTACAAATGATACTTATATACAATGGTTACAGACCCAAATAATACATAGGATATTACCAACTAATTCATTGTTATATAAACTGAAATTGGTAGATACAAACTTATGCAATTTCTTTTTAATGCAAGAGGAAAACTTAAACCATTTATTTCTTGATTGCGAAAAGGTTAAACCCTTAATCCAAAACATTAAATTGAATATCAATGAAATACATCCAAATTTAGAGATATCAAATATAAAAATTCTTCAAGGTTACGATAAGAATGATTTTAAACTAGAAACTATATTATTAAAGTCAAACGCTATTAATACTCATGTAAAATAATTATTCCTTCTTGATATGGTTTAACTCTTTCAGCGCCAAAGGCAATATTGAACTTTTTGCAAACAATACAGATTCAGGTGAGTCAACTCGTAACGAGCTGTCTCACCTGAAATCTGCATTGTTTGGCTGTGAGTTATAAGAATATTTCAAAAATCCTATAACATGAAAATAGAGTCGTCCGAGTTTGAATATAGAAGAGTCTACTTTAAAGAACAGCTTACATCTAGCTTGGAGTACAAATGAATATACAAATCGACCAAAGCATCGACAAAATACATAGAAAAGTGGGCAGTTGTAAGAAATCTCATTCAAGATCCTTAATCTCTATATAAAAAAAAGATGATTTAAGAGAAATATGTAAGTTTTTTTCTCACACCTATGTTTTTTGTATTGTTTTTCTTTATCCCCCAGCAATCACCCCAACACAATTGGTTGATTTTGTTTTCATCTCTATT